>JANRGW010021643.1:0-18774 GCA_024733675.1 Psilopsiagon aymara
TGTCTCTGCTTCCTCCCGGCTCCCCCTCCTCCCTGGCAGAGCATGAGGCTCAGAAGGTCCTTGGCCAGACCAAACATCACTAAGCCATAACTAAAAACATTGGTGTTATCAGCGCTGTTCTCAGGCTGAAAGTGAAAACCACAGCACTGCACCAGCAACCAAGAAGGGGAAAAATGACTGCTACTGCTGAACCCATGACATTAGTGATAGCTTTTAATGCAATACCAAGCATCTTAGTTTTCAGGAACAGATAAAATAGTACAAATAAATGCTACCTACCTATTAATTTCTGGTTTAATACACAACAGGTTCTTGTTACCACAGTTGTGTCCCTCTTCCTATTCATTTCCATTTAAAGTTGCTGATCCAGAAAAAACTCCAGGAACAAACTGGATGACAAAGTTTTCAAGTTGACAAGCAGGTATTTATTGCAGCACTGGGAGACACGGGGTATAGCTCCTCCTAACGTGTGTCCCTGTATTTCTACACAGACCATCCTTATATAGTTACTGGTCACATATACATATTTATGAGGCTACACATGAATTACATCATTTTCCAGAAAGTTTCCCCCATGCATACAAAAATGTGGTGGTGGTCTTTGAGAATCATTTACTTTTTCCAACAATCTTAATAACTGCTGGCAATCCTTGAAGTACCAGCTTAATTAACATTACAGACATAGCAATCATCCTGCCCTTCTTATCAGTTAGTTTAACTGCTGTCATCCTGGACATCTGCTGGTCCAGGATACTCCCCAGTAGATGTTTACACCAGCTTAATGGATTCATTAACACCACAAACATAGCAATCATCCTGTCCTACTTATCAGTTAGTTTAACTGTGCCCATCCTGGTCATCTGTTAATCTGGATACTCCCCATCCCCAGGTCCTTTTATTCTATTCTGTTTTTCTTACACTTTTTGTACAAGTTGTAAGAACCTAAAACTATGTCAACTACCTTCAATCACCTAAGTTATTTTCCATTACAAAGCCATCAAACTTACTTAGAACTGATTACATTTTGTGCTTTTGTACCTCCTTGTCTCATTGCAATATTCTGATCCACTATGCTTGCTTGCTATGTCTAGCTGGAAATGCAGGATGTACTCTGTCCCTGTGAAGGACTCTATCTGTGGTGGGTTTCCATTGAAAAATGAGATAAAATGTAGCAAAGTATGGTAAGGACAACCTGTCATATATTTCTGTACCAGAAAAAAAACCAAACAAAACACCTCTGCAAAAATCAAATTAGCCCTCTCCTTAGAGCTCACTTAGCAATTTATCAGAAAAAACAAATGGAATCTTTTACATGGATGATTTTGGCTTTCTTACGTTACACTGGCAGTATTAAAGAATTACACAGGGTTTAAAACCCATGTAGGTCTGTTTAATCGACCCGGTGTCTCAAGATTTCTATGTATCAGGCGTATTTTACTGGCATTTTCTTTAAGGTAGAACTGTATTCTAAAGAAAGGGATTGGCTTGGACAGACTGGCAAAGCTGTCATTCAAGAAGCATAAGCCTTCTCCCCTGTGCAATTAGGGAGCACACTCACTACTGACCGGCTAACCCTGCCAGTTGCGCTTCACTGGGGAGTAACTTGTCAAGTGTCACTTTTTAGCTTGAAAACTAGAATTCCTGAAGGCTCTTTAAGATAAGTAGCTGCTGCAAGGAGATTTGTTTCCTTCAATAAACAACCTGTTGAAAGTCACTGCCACGGGGTTACTGTGTCTTAGAAGGCTCTTAGGGCTCAAATCAGTCGTCAAATAGGGGTATTCCTGTGCGCTTGGTCCAACAGCAGCAAGTCAAAGGTACAGTGGTGGTTGTTTGGCGCAGAAACAGTGTCAGCTGCTGGGGGACCTTCTTACTTATTTGGAGAAAACTCCAGGAACAAACTCGCCAACAAAGTTTTCCAGTTGAGAAGCAGGTATTCTTTATTGTGGTGCCGGGAGGCACAGGGGATAGCTCCTCCTAACGTGCATCCCCGTATTGCCACACAGGCCATCCTTATATAGTCGCTTGGGCATACATGAGGCTACACATGAATTACATCATTTTCCAGAAAGTTTCCCGTATACACACAAAATGTGATGGTGGTCCTTGAGAATCATTCACTTCCTTCAACAGTCCTTACGGCCGCTGGCAGTCCCGAACCTCCAGCCCAACTACAAAACAAACATAGGAATCATCCTGTCCCTCACCCATCCCTAACATCCTCCAGTCCAGAGTACTCCCCAGTAGGTGCCACACCAACTCAATGGGTTCATCAACATAGCAATCATCCTGGCCCTCCACCCATTAACTAGTTCAACTGTGCCCATCCCCAGGTCCCATCCCTCCATTCCATTCCTCTTACACTTTTTGTACCAAGGTCCCAAGGACCCAACCCTCAAGCACCCCCACCACAAAGCCATCAGACCCAACACCTCCCAGAACTGACCACATTCTGTGCCCCTGTGCCTCCTCCTTTCATTACTGCGATTCATTTAGTTGTTTTCCCTTTCCTTGAAGAGCAGCGGGAACAAAATAAGCAGCAGCAAGCAGCATTCCCCCTCCCACTTTTTGGAGGGACTCAGCTCAGAGTCTGTGCTGCTTTAGGAGGTACAGCTCACTCTTCAGAGCTGTAGTTCTGTCTTCACTGAGCACCTCTGAAGTAGTGTAGGAATTACATTACCTGTTAGCTGCAGGCTTCTCTGACCTCTTGACTCAGGTGGTAGCACCAGGCATCCTCTTTTGTGATTATACCATAGAAAGAAATTTAATATGAGTGCTTGGTATTCTTTTATTTGAATGAGATCAGTTAATATATTCGCTTCCAGCTCCCGTGGAGGAGGACCATTAACACCTCATTCCTTACAATGTATCTACAAAACTCTGTGCATATCAAGTAGTATCTCAAAATTGCCTCTGCTGTCAGCTTAGCCGTACTTACTGATCCTGAATTCCAGTAGCTTAACAGAAGAGGTGCATGTGTAATACAGAACAGGGTCAACTAATGCAGCTGGCTGGACCAGCTGTATTTTGCTCCTTAAAGCATGGACTACTCTGAAGACCTGTCTGAAATAGGCTATGATTCTGGTTTCTGCACGAGGAAAGGGTTAATGTCTAAGAGAAGGGTTTAGAAGCCAGGATTGACATTAGCCTGCTAAGGAGTGAGTTTGACAGCCAGGCAAACCACAAGCAGAAGCAGGTGAAACTGTAAGAGGCAATAATTGCACTACAATTGCCTGGTTTTTAGCAATTTTCCACCAATGAATGTAAAGTAAAAGAGAATGAAGTCTTTCTCCAACACAGAGACTATTGATAAACTTTTAATTCAGAGGCTGTAGAACAACTTCTCCAACTAGCAGTGTGTCTAATGTTTATTGCATTTGATGGTGAGCTTGGAAGTTTTGTTAATAGGATGGTCAGGAATCACAGAGAAACTATAGCCTGGGGGGAAAAGCACCCTTTTGTTCTCTTTTATTGGTTTGAATTTTCTCCAAGTAAGTCAAGCAGAACAGGAAGTCTTGAAAGCATTTGTTCTCTTGCTCCTCTAAACTTGGCTGCTCTGCCATGCTAAAATCCCCAATCAGCAGCTGAAGAGGTGAAATTTAAAAACTAGATACAGTTTGAATTAAATCAGCATTTCAAAACCTGAATTTCAGTGTTTCTGTGCTGGAAATGAGAGAAGCTACTTGTACCTAGGTTAAAATAGCTTGATGATGTTCCCTTCCTCCTAAGTGCTGGATTTATATTGTATTGTTACTCTTCAAGGATATGGCACTTTTCCCTTCCCAGGTGTTCTCTAGTACATTTAGGGTTTTAAAAAGCTGTTGTTTTAGTTCTAACAATCCTCAACTGCCTGGAATGAAAGAATTTGTTTGGATCCTTTTAAGGAGAGAAAGAGAGAGGAGAGGGAGGTGTTTGTACCTTTGCGTTTCTGGATGCACAGCATTTGTAGACCACTACATGTGTGTTGCTGGGTTTTCTCTGGCTTTCATGAGGAAGTAGAGGTCTTCTGGGGGAGCATGTCATCATCTTCTGGGTTCCAGTTCAGTTCTCTCATAATGTGCTATGTGAAAAAGGAAAGGCCTATAAAAGCCTGAAAACATTCTTTAACTAAGTTGATCTGAGTAAGGTGCAGACACAACTGCGCTATACCATGTTAGATGTGGTTGTATTGCCTGCTGTGACATGACTCACAGTCGCCTGGTGCAGATTGATGCATACACTTCATTGCTTTCCTGTCCAGAGTGTACTGCATCCTGAAACAGGCAGTTCACAGGTAAAACTGCCTTGCTGTTTTACAGAATACAATACTACACTTAAAACATTGTTCTCATCAGAATTATATAGATTAACCTAACATCTGTGGGGAAACATAGCGAGGCTGACAGCTTGTTTGCTAATCATGAAATAGAATATTGTTAAAACTGGAGAATGGGTTGTCTTTGATTAGCTGGCTTAAATATATGCTATGAACAAAATCTCATGCAATGATCAGTCATTTTGTGCTTGTCTGAGTAATTTTAGAAGTGAAATAAAATTGACTTTTATGGGAAACAGTCAAACAGGAGATAGCTCTGTGAGTGTTTAGTTGTTGGTGCTTTTCTCTCTTTCTGTGAGGTTTCAGAATATTATGCCTTTTTTACAACAATTCACTGGTGTGCTGGGGACCAAGGCTTTATGTACAAAGAAGAGTAACTGGATAAGAGCCAAAAAGAAAAATACACATGCTGTTAAATTTATAGCCTACATGAAATAGATAATTCTCTATTCTGCTTATTAAACTCTCTTGCAGTCTAGTTTGCATTCAGGAAATGAAATCCCATACTAGTTAAAGGGCACAGTGTTACGCAGTGTAATAATGTTAAAATACAAGGTGTGTAGCTTGGTGTCAGGAAAAAACAGTAAAATCCCTCAAACCCAAAGGAATAACTGACTTGTCGTAACAAACAGCAAGCTCATGACTTGGTTTGAAGGTCCTTTCTGGCAGCTGACAGGTCATTTCCTCCTGTCATCCCTTATGGTTACTTGCATTCTCACTTAAAAAACTTACGGCCAAATATGTCTTGTTACCCAAATGCAGTGTGGTTCTGAGGAGTGGTAGGCCAGCACAGGGGTAATGAGTGGTGGTGTTTGGGCTGTGTGTTGGTTGTTTTGATTGGTTGGTTGGTCTGGTTTGTTTTTGTGGTTTTTGTTTGCTTATAAGATTAATAATCTTGTTTTCATTTTGTAACTAAATATTCTGTTATATGAGTGATATTGCCCACACATTAATGTTTTACCACACCTCCCTAGAATAAAGTGTATTCTAATATGTATTCTGTCATGAGCCTGCTGTGATTATTTTCGAGGAAGTTCTGGAAAGATTAAACTTTCTTAAAGAAAAACAAAATAAAGGTAATGAAACCTCTTCTACTTCATGACTAAAACTGTTTGTGCTTTGTATAAGAGCTTCACAGTATCTTGCAAGGTGAATCAAAAAAAATGATGGAGGTTTGCCAAAAGCAAACAAGATGCTTGATCACCTTATTCTGGCGCTGTGACTGTTGTTCAGGCACCTTCCACAGTTCTGTCTAGAAGCAGACAAGATCATGGAGGGCACATTTCCAGGCAGAAAAGGAAGTAGTAATTCATAACCCAAAGAAAAATACTGGGAAATGCACAATGAAGTATTTCATAGTTTCTTGAAGAGGAAGAATTCATTATGTTTTCTTCAATACTTATTAATATTATTCCCTTCAACTAATTATTTGCTCAGAGATGCTTTTGCATCTTCAATGGAAGCATAAGAAATATCTCCCTGGGTGCTTATATTGGTGTTTGTTTAGGGTAGATTCCTATTTGTCTTCCAGGTGTTTTCATCTCTGCTGTTCAAGGAGAAGAAATTCAGAGTTTACTCAGGAACTTTACCTTTGTCTCATCAGAGAATGCTGATTTTATTTTATGAGGTAAAGTAAGTAACGCAGCAACCAGAAATGCTCGTTTATGAATTGTAAGTATTAGTGTTCATGTGGGGTTCATGGGGGGAGCACTTACAGTGTTAACAGACCAGTGTCAAGGGTTTGTGTTTCTGAACATGTTTTAATTTTCGAGGGCCTGTGGTAGAAACGTATTATTCAAAGCAGGATGTTGGGCAAAACTTAAGTAAGCAAAACACTACACAGATTGTAACCATTGCTTGCAAACTGTAACTTGAGTTGGAAAAAAGTTGTCCCTTATATAACTGATGGAAAGAGAAAAATAAGGAATCCTAGTCTGTTTTTATTTTCCCTCTGGTGCTTAGGAAACTGACATAGCTGTATCCCCATGCTCAACTAAAACCCAGTTTCTCTTTTTACGAAAAGGGAAAGTGAACTTACGAGGGTGTTTCCAGGTTTTGTGATTAGCTGGTGTATGGTTGGAGGCAATACTGGAGAGAGTTGGCATTGCACAGCCAAGTGCTCAAACATGGCAGCACATGCCCAGAGCACACATCTGTGCAGCAGAGCTCCTGCTGCCTCCTTCCAAAGCCTGTCAGAGGGTGACTTTCCCAGAGCCTGGTGATGTGTGACCTTCCCAGACCCTGGCACAATGGGTGTCCTTCCTGGAGCCTGATGGAGGCACCAGCTGTGCTGTTTCCAGCTTCTCCTCTGGAGCTGGAGTCGTTCTTTGACTCTCCCTTGAGAGAGGGGGTATAGGGACATTCTCTGATCCCCCCTTGTCCCCTTATTGAGAACAGATGTCTGAGAAGGGAAGGAGCAACCACTGCTGTAGTTCAGAATGAGCTGTCTGAAGGAATTTTGTTTGTTTTTTCTCTGTCGTGGCACATAAATGGAAAGGGGTTGGCAGCACTTATCACAGCAGAAAGAGCAACACTGTAGAAATTACAAAAGAGGACTTGACAAACATGTAAAGTGGTTTTTAATTTCAGACACCCTGGAGCATGATGCATTTGGAAAATTTTAATTGGGAGCTTGAAGTTTGATAGATTTAATTGCAAAAGATAGTTGAAGTCCTGAGCCCAATGAGAGCAAGCAGGAATGTATAGCGTTTTAAAGCTTTCTTTTAATGTTAGAGAGCCACCCTGTGCATAAATGTGCCTTGTTTGTATCGTTCATGCTGTGACCTCTCCTTCCACAAGCAACCGAGTTCATCTCTGATTTTCAAGCCTATATTTTTGTGTCTCAGAAGCTGTAAAATCACATATTTAAAAGAACATGAGTGGGGGGATTAATAAGCCTCAGGCCAGCCACGTAACCACAGGAACCACACAGGGCTTTCGCGTCTGCCAGTATGAAGGCCGATAGTGCGCCGTGTAAGTACCGTGTGTTGTCAGCTGTCAAGTTAAAACCACTCCACTCTATCCTGAACAGGGTTATAACACATTTCTTCAGGATCAAAAAAAATAAGAGTTTATATCATCTGTTGGTTTAGGGTTTATTTTGAAGGGTGGGGATGAAGTTTTTGTCCTTTCTTAGGCTTGCTTTATGAATAGATTTATTTCAGTAATTCTTTCAGATTTACTCGAAGTTTCCTGCAGACAAATTTCATATATATATATCATTATCTTACTAAAATACAGGGTTTGGGGTGTGTTTGTGTGCATGTTTGTCTGTTTTTATTATACTGTCACAGTATGCTCAAACACCACTCAGCTACACCCCTGTTTACTCAAATAAGGAGGTCTATAGGGGTATATTTATATAGGGAGAATTAATCAGGTCCATCTGTGGGTCAGCAAACTTGTGTACTCCTCAAGTAAATTGTGTATGCTTCATTTTGAAGGGGTTTTTATTATTAATGTTAGGTACAGTTAGTGCCTGGTTGAAGCTTGGAGAGCTTAGTGTGCTGGTCATGATTCTGACTAACATGCATGTCATATAGGAAAGTCTCCTTCATCCTGGTCCCTGATGGTATCGCTATTTAGAGGAGCATTTTTAATTACTCTTTATAATGTTGCAAAACTTCCTTTGGGCTTTGTAGAGACAGTTACAGATAGAGAAGGAATCTTAATCTGGAAGCCAGGAAAATGATCGACTCGAGCTGAGCTGAGAGTTAGAAATGCTGGTGTATAAGCAGAGTGAAAGACAGACAGGTTTCTTACAGTGTTAGAGGTTACTGGGCCAGTTACTGCCCATGTTACCCTGCTGCCTGCAGTATCGAGAGGTCTCCAGGTGTAAACCCAAGTAAAAACCTGCTAAAATAAAACTAAATATTGTTAGAATAGTTTTTTTTTTGCTGGCTCTTCAATTTTCAATTTGGTATTTTCCCAGGCTTGTTTGATTTGGAGCTTGGAGGTTGATTTGTTTGGGTTTTTTCTTCAAAGTTTTATTATCAAATGTCTCGTCTGCTCAAAATATTGGCAGGGAGATAGTTGGAAAAATAAATACACTTATGTAACAAAGAGATAATTGGTGATAAATCATACTAAATACAGACTTTCCTCCCACTTCCACAAGCAGCTTTTACAGCAGAACTTCACAGTACTACTTAACCTTACTTTGGAGTAATCCAGGAGTAAAACATTGATAATATCCTAGCATTTTCTCAATCACAAAGGGATGCTGAACTATGTAATTTTACACGTGCCTCATTTTTCTAAGACATATATATGCACTCTGGGTGGGTAAAGGTTTTCTCAAATGGTTTGAAAGTAGCAGTCATATAATAATAGCATTTTATTCATTTATCTGTTGTACTTTTCCAAAGATCAAATCTTTATAATTCATTGGAAATATCTAAGAATTACACAGCTAAGTTAATGAAGTGGGCTTGCTCCTCCACTGAGTACAGCATCATTAGAATTGAAAGTTTATTACTGAAGTACAGGCTTCATGGGGTAACAAGGTTTATGGTGGCTACTTTGCGTAATATTCCTTTCAAAATGCAATTAGTGAAAGTGCTGTTCTTATGAATAGCTTGTATGGGGCTGGTCAAAGTAACAAACTTCTTCCAAAGAAGTGGAATTGTTTTATTTTCACACGTCAGCTTCTGAAGGTGAGGTGCAGGTTTCTTGGGTTTATATGTCTGCTGAAAATTCAAGACACTGGGGCAGGGAAAATATAAAAAGGAACAAGTGGAAAGGGGGGAAATAAAAGTAACTAGTGAACTTCTTTGGGTTCATGTGCTTTGCTGGGAAACTGCTGAACTAGGTTTGGAAAAAACCCTATTTGCTGTGGCATTATATGGTCTTACTTCCATGGAAATGACTTTGCCATTTTTATAGTGAAAAGGGTATGTATGTTCCAGTGATTAGTTAATTATTCTCTGTTGCCATACTGCCCTGCTTACACTGGAAATTAATTTTCTTTTAGCTGAATAGCCAACGAAAGCAAAGAATCTATGGAAAGGTGGTGTGTGGCTGGTAACAGAAGGAAGGAGAATTTGTCTTCCAGTGAGTTGTGTACTGAAAAATGCTGCAGAATTCTCTGAAATGTTACCTAATTTATTGGAGCACTTGGGCCATACTTTTTCCTCTTAATTCTGATTTAATTTTGTATACTTTCTCTAGAAGTAAGACACTCAAGGCATTAAAGCTGGTGTTGAAGAGACGTAGTTTAAGGATTTAGGTCAGGATTACATATATACACACCTATGTGATATATTTTATGCCCATGAGGAAATGATAGGCATCTTTTGGGGTTGCTGGGTTCTTGCATTGAGGAGTTGAGATCTAAAGATCTAGTACTGGTGGTGCCTTGTGGGATTCCCCCCCACCCCAAGTCCCAGTTTTTCCTTTATATATGTCCCCTTTTAATCATAACAGCTCTCCCTCTCATCTCACTTTTTTGCCCTCTTCACATAGATGCATGAAATTACATCACCTTAATGACAATTTAGGGCCACTTTTTAAAGATGTCTGGTTAATAGTCCTCTAATAAGGGGGTTCTGTTTTGGCACTTTATAAATCTTGGCCATTAGTCATTTGTCATCTACTGGTGACATTTTCTTAGAACAGTTGGCTATTTTCATGATCATACCTGGCCATCACATGTTATTTCATTATTTTGGCGGTTATGTTGCAGCAGGAAAGATGTTTTCTTTCTCTCCATTTCTTCTCAAAGGACAGTGGAAGCTACTCAAGTGGAAAGCTGATGTTTGTGATCTCCTGGCTTTTTATCTTTGATAAGCTGGCACTTGTGGTATTTGGGGACCTTGAACAGTGGTGCATTTCTGACTTCTTCTGTAGATCATTCTTGTGGGAATGATGTGAGCTAAAGACTGAACTTCCTAAGGTATGTTTGGGAAATTCAAAAAAGCATATCTTGGATTTTTGTTACGTTTGTCATTACCAGGATTAATCATATCCACTCACACTATTTATATCTTTATGTTCCTTCAAGCAGTCAAGATCAAAGCCATTTCTAATCATTAAAAGGCAAACATACCACATCTCAAATGCATGCAGAAAGGGATGCAAATTGTAAAGAAAACAAATCCTGAAAGAGCAGCACTGCAAAACTGTGCTTCCCACACATTCCTGTTTGAGTGATTGCCACTTAATATTTTATTAAGTAGCAAAGTCTAATCCCATTTGTGAGACCTCTCCCCCTGCCCCTCCTTCAGAATATGTAACATATAAATCCATCTCTCTCTGTTGAATAAATCTATTTTTAACCTGTTTTCAGTACTAATCTCACTTAACCTGGTTTTAGTCTGCATTGGGCAGAAACAATGTAATTTAAGAATTACGAGATTTTTCAGTGAAAATGGGAAGGCAGTTATTGATTCTTATACTTCAGTAGACTATTATTGGTGAAAGTATACATCACATATAAAAGAATGACACAGTAGGTGAAATACAAACTTTGCTTTTCTTACCAAGCATGGCATAAAACACAAAGTGCAAGAATCACAGCAATTCACCAGGGTTTATGTTAACTGCCTGCTTCACCTTGGAGCAATGAGTATTAGGGTATTGTTATTCCCATGGTGCTGGTGAATATTCTGTTATAAATGGCTTTTCTTGTACTGCTGGATGAATGGCAGGAAGGGACCAAAGGTCTGGGCAGTCTGGGCTTTGAGGCTACAATTGATTTACCGTTTGCTGAATTTGCTTTATATACATCTGAAACTCACTGTGACTGTGGTACATGGTGAAAATTATTTTAAAATTAAGATGGTTTAAAAAAAAAATCTATCAAATATATCTTCATTTTAAAAGGAAATCTAGTTTTTGGCTGAAGAGGTGTATTCAGTGTAAGAGAGAATCAACCTTTACTTTTGAAGACTAAAACTAAAAGAGAGTTACAGTATACACTTGCCTTTGCTGATGTGGTTGCATTTGTTGTCCCAGCAGTTCCTTCTGAGTGTGTTCCCTTTTGGTGCCAACACAAGCCAATTGAAAAGCCAGAATAACCAAAAGCTTAAATTTAGTCATTTGAAGAAATGCAGATGGCAGAGGCTTTCAAATAACCCCTCATTTGCATGCCAGAAAAGGTGTTGTCAGTGGTGTACAGTTTCTGCTATTAAGCAGAACAAAGGAAACTGCAGTGTTGACTAGCTTTTCTCTGAAGTGTTTAATGTATTTTAATTAAAACTATCATAAAGGTAGCTGTCAAGTGGTAAAGTAGTTATGTGAAAGAAATGAAATACATACAGTGCAGCAAAGTAAAAGGAGGTGATATTTCATAACTCAGATTTAATCAGTGCCTTTCCCTTACAACTATGCACCTGAACATACAAGAAAATTTTGATCTGGCCCTCTTTACGAGTCTGCATATACTGACTTTCACGGCTTAATCCTGGGTTCAGTTTCATTAGAAAGATTTTTCTAAAATGAATATTGAATCTCAAATCATGAACACTTTGGCCAAGCCAGTTGGCCTGGATGGGCCAGTTTTATAAGGTTTCTCACGAAAGAACAGGAACAGTACCATGTGCTGCTAAGCATAAGGTCTGAACTGAAGGAGGTTGAGCCCTGCAGCAGCTAAGGACCACATAGCTCCTCATTCGCCCCCTGCCCTCAGCCAAAAGGCAGAGCGAAGAGCAAAAGCAAGAAAAGTCATATGTCAAGGTAAAGACAGTTTAATAGGTTAAGGAAAGAAGAAGTAAAAGCCAAACTCAAAGCAATTGCTGCATAGGTAATGGTCACCTCCAACAAGCAGACCACTGCCCAGCCAGTATCTGAGCAACTTCTGCAATGGAAAGAGTAGCACCAGTTGTACAGCTGTGCAGGATGCTGTCTGATGTCATATGTGACATTACACGGCTGTCGTGGCTGTGCTCCCTCCCACCTCTTGTCCATGTGTCCGGAAAGTACATGTGTTTGGTTGTAAACACACTTCTTATAATTTGTTTGTTTATCATTTTGGGGAATAAACAAGGAACGGGTCAGGGTTTTGCAGTTTTTATAATCAGTATTTCCCTACATTAAAAAATGCATGTGAAGATGAAATATTCAATTGGAACCAAGACAGTATGTGAAATAAATCAGTAAAGGGAATGTGACCTGTTTGTTTACTCTGTTCCCATTACTGCCAGGCTCCTCGGCTTTGTCCCGTATCTATGACTGTCGGGAAGACTGATATTTGACACTTAAGTGTTTAACAGTCATATACTCGTTTACAGGTAGATGCTATTGTTCGGTCAGGTTGGGGATGTTGGATGTTGCTGAATGTTGGTAACCGGGGTTTGTTCTCATTTTAAAACTTGCCAGAAGGTGTCATGCAGATGAACTGCAGTAGTCAACTGCATCTAAGTCTGAATAATTGGAGTGTACTGTGTTAAAAGATTGGGATGGTTTGGATTGTACCAGTCATATCTGTACACAAAACCAAAGCTTTCAAAGTTTCAGTTTTCAAAGGAACATTTTCTATCAGTCAACAAACATTCTTTGTGATGTTGACCCTATTTTCACACACTGCAGTATTTTCACTCTCTGATATTTTCTGTCTTTCAAAGAAAGGAAACTCTATCAAAATCAAGCCTCTCTTCAGTTTCTGTTTCCATTTGCTCTTTACAAATGTACAATGGATCTGAAGATTTATCTTTTTCTTCAAAGTCTTTGAACTATGAGACAATTAAATCTTCCATGGTAGGAGTAGGTAGCAGGTTACATGTATAACAGTGCCCTGTTTCCTCAGGAGTCTCCTCAAGACACACTGAAAAATGAGAACTTTAAGAAGAAACCACTACAGAAAAAAAATATGTTGCTTAGGCTTCAATACCTTTGCCATTTGGTGTAATTAAGATAAAACGAAATGACTAGGAATATCCTAATTCATAGAGAGGTGTGTATATATTGACTTAGTAGCAGAAAAGTTACATACAGATCATGCCACTTAAGGTCTATTTGTTAGCCTCTGAATCATAGAATAGGTCTGGAAAGGACCTTACAATCATCCAGTTCCAAACCCCTGCCATGGGCAGGGACACCACCCACTAAACCATGCCACCAAAAGCTCTGTCCAACCTGGCCTTGAACACCACCAGGGGTGGACCATTCACAACTTCCCTGGGCAACCCATTCCAGTGCCTCACCACCCTCACAGGAAAAAACTTCTTCCTCATATCCAATCTAAACTTCCCCTGTGTAAATTTGAACCCGTTACCCCTTGTCCTCTCACTACAGTCCCTACTGAAGAGTCCCTCCCCAGCATCCCTATAGGCCCCCTTCAGATACTGGAAGGCTGCTATGAGGTCTCCATGCAGCCTTCTCTTCTCCAGGCTGAACAACCCCAACTTTCTCAGGCTATCAATGTGATTGTAGTGCTTTAGATTTTTAATAGCTTTTTTTACTCCTCTGAAGGGATGAAGCTTTTATACCAATGTGTTTTGGTGGTTCATGTCTATTAATTCAGAATAATTAAGTGAAATGTGAATCCTACGCGAGCATTCAAGGTCGAACTTAGAGTTCTGTGAGGCATAGGACATGGTAGTCTTTATTTTTCAATATAAATGAAGCCATTTGAAACAAAGCCCAGCTTTTCATCAAAGCACTTGTTAGCAAGTGGGTCACAACTCCCTGCAGTTGCTGACAGGGAAACTTCTGGAAGTGCCAGACCAGGTTTTGGCTATGTTCTTTTACTCCAAGGCATTCCTGCTTTACAAATTTTCAGGTTTTCTTTATGCTTCTTAAAGTGGTTCTTCCCTTTCTGAGGAGTCTTTTTGTAATTCACTATTTACTCTGTAATCTGAGTTATGCTAGGAGTAAACCTATCATTTCCTCCATCACACGGAAACTCACACATATGCATTACATGACACACATTTCAGGTGTTTACAAATTAAGGTAAACTTTTCATTCACTGTGCTTTTTTAAATGATGTTTTGTAGCAATTTCTTGTTGCTCATCTGAGCTACAATTTCAATTTCATGTATTGTAATGATGTATCATTGCTGTAATCAAGACGGTTTTCCCTTAACTTGATTGAAAAGTCTGTTTATTTCGGTGCTTTTTTTCTTTTCTCTGTAGTCTTTGTGGGAATTTTAAAAGTCTTTTTTTGTTGTTATTGTTGATACTGCGAACTGTAAAAGTAAGACTTTGCTAAACCATTTTTGCCGTTTTGGGTGGTTTCGCATGAACCTCTTGTTCACCTGCTCCAAAGTTGCCTTTGCTAATTTTTTGGTAGAATATTTTCTCAATTTCAGCACTATTATATGCAGTGGTACTTCATTATTTTAGGTTCTAAATTGGTGTGAAAATTCTGACACACACAGCAAACGCCAGTTATTGTCCTCAGCTTAGTGTATATATGCCCCTGTATTTCAGAGATGAGGTCTTACTGTTAAAACATGTTTGATTTTACAAAGTGTGTTGTGGAAACTACAGGAACCACAGTCGTCTTTTGTCTTTTTCATTTTTCTGTCTAAATGCAATATTAGTTTGTTTAATTTGACAAGCTCTGATGACAAAAAACCTGATGCTGAAAGGCTTGACTAATAGCTCAGATGATTTTGTCCTTTTGGAAGAGAAACAGGCCAGAGACAAGCTGTCCTCTCTGGCAATCCTATTAGGAAGATTGAGAAATGAATGGAGTTACAAGAAAACCCAGTTAGAATGTATATCTGAAGAATTATGGCTCTGCCCACAGGGTGAAAAGCAATGACTCCGTTTATATTTTCAGAATTATGGTTTCTAGAAATGTAGCTGAGGAGTGAAGAAGACTCCATCTTCATTGTTCATCACGTAATTGGCTGAGCTACTGTCAAGGTTCACAGGTCTCCTAATGTTGTCATTATTAGTCTCAAAATTCCAAGACAAAGATAAGATTTTTGCTATGACATATAATCAAAAAGTTATTGCCTTTTAAAGATAAATAGTTCATTCTATTCCCTGATCTGGATCTAATAAACTAAGATCAAAAGTAAGCTCTTTTTGGCTATGTTACGGGATGCTACTTTTGGAACAGAAGTCAAAGATTATTCTGTTTCTTCAGGACTGCAATTCTGCAAAACTGGACCTTCTCAAAGACCATCAGTTGTTCTTATTGCATGAGTGCTTCAGAATTCTTGAATTCTCGTAGAAGTACTCAGCAGTTGTTATCAAAAAATTCAGCACTGTTAGTTATTAGAGTGCTCTGACTTCATGGCTACGTTCTCGTGTCTTTATGTATATATATATATATTTTGTAAACCTTACTATAATGAAATGAAGTAGAAAAATAGGTTAAACTAAAAGGCTTAGATAGATGTTCAATGCCAGTAGACTCCTGAATGTTTTACAGTGTGATTGTAGGGTGGGGGTTAACCAGTTTTTTTGTTTTCCTGACCTAATGCTTATACAGAGCTGGTGTATTTATTGGGTATTTTGTGAACTGTATTTCTTAATCAGTAATGAACAGGTGGACAAACAACATACAGTGAATTAGTGGGTTTAATCTAAAACCTGGCACATTCAAACAAGAAACAACATAACTTTGTGGATTTAAAATGTATGATTTGTTTAGGTTTAATGCGTATCATTTATTTCTATGATGTTGTTGAAATTGTAGTTACTTTTCCTAAGGGTTTACTGATAACAAAAAGTTACTGTTCTCCTCAGGTGGTAGTGACCAGTTTTTAACCAGTACCTTCACACCAAGGCACCACAGAGCATGCCTGTGTATCAGCATTCTGGAGTGAAGCACCCAAAGGGTAGAGTGAGATGTCACATACAAGGCATGTTATTATAGATCAACATCATAATTAATGGGTAAATGATAAAGTTTAATTTTATTTTGAGCCCATAGGGCCTGAAGTAGAGTATTTGTAAAGAATGCTAACATCTTTTCCATTTTCAAATATGACTTTGTTGATTACTGAAAAAATACATTATTGAGGCCAGCAATAGAAACTGTTATAGTTCATGATACAGTTCGTGATAATCTCCATAGTTTGTCTGCATCACTAGATTCTGAAGTGCCTTGGTTGTTCTATATTCTGCTCATTGCTTTATTTTTTTTATGAGCAGCTACCTTTCTACAAGGTAGGGATGCTTATAGTATCAGAAAAATATTTTCATGTTTAATATATTTCAAATTTAATTTTCTATTTATTTGAATTTATTTTGTTTCATACATTCAGTTTCAGTTCTGTTTTATATTTAGTTCTGGATGTTGGCAGAAGATAGTTGTCCCAAGACAAATGATCTCATGGGCAAAGTAAAGCATTTTGAATGGTGTATTGCTGCAATAAGGAAGTGAAGGACAACTTCAGACTAACTCTGACATGTAAGTATCCTTCAGCTTGTTTTGAGATTTTGCATAGGTTCTACTAATAAGATTTATGGAATTCACACAACTGCTGTTGAATATCTTGGTTTAGAAGGGCAGAATGGCAATTAAACTTAGATGATTGTTGATTATAATAGAGAGTTAAGTTGTTATAGCAACTGGAGCTCTCATCTCACCACTGTGCACAGAAAGCACATATTAAAGGAAAAAAAGGGAAAAAAGACTTATCTGTTCCTTTCTCCCAATAGTCTGCAATCATAATTACCATAATTGATATTCAGAATCTTTCCTTCTGTGGTTTCTAGTTCCTTAAACATTACTGTGCAAATACAATTAATTCTGCAATCATCAGACTTAGTTCACTCTATTATTTCTTGTTTAGTTAGTACTGGATTTCAGTTCTCTGTATCATTTTAACCATTTAAATAAAAATATGTAATTCTTTCAGTCTTGTTACAGTTTATAGGGAGATGAGGTTTTTGTTAGTTTTCATTCCTTTTCAAGTGTTAAGGAGATGTAATGCTGCATACTTTGTTAAAGCTTGCTATATTCTGCTGATTATAAACCATAACAGGGCAAGTAGTCAAAAGCAGTTAATGGAAAAATTGAGGCAGGAGTAATTCCTCTGTAATCAATGTATTGGATTACATTAAAAGATATTAAAAATGCAAGTCCAAAACATCCATTACAATTTATACCAGGTGATTATTTGGACTGGTTAAACTGATAGTTTTCATCATTCATGGGTGTCTTGGGGAGTTTTTCAGAGAAGATCTTACTCAGCTGCCAATGTTCTGTGTGTGTGGCATGACTGAAAGTTAGGAAATCTTGAATATATTTCCTGTTGTGCCCCTGATCTGAGACACTAGCTATGTTATAGATGTGGAAGAGCCACGATTTGCTACCTGTGGAAACCTTGCATTTTGCAACATGTGGAATAAGCAACAAGTTTTTAGTAACATTTTCCTGGTGTGACTTCTGAATTACTTCCTTCCTTGAATTAATGGTGCTATAGAATAGGAGTATTTGCCTTCTAAGTTGGTCAGCAGGAGATGTGAATCCTGGAGACTTACCAGGCACAGGGAATTGTATTTGGACTTCTGCCTTCATTTGGTTAAAAGCGCGAGTATCTGTGCTTTGTTTTACAATAGCTGAAAAAATGTGTTGTTTTAAACTTAGAGGTCAAGGGAAGTTAGTTTTAGGTGAATGAAATGAAGAGTACTCAGAGTTTTGATTTTCTTAATAACTCTCAATTATTTGTTTTGAATATGTTTACCATTTCTAAAGAGAGCAATTTTAGGTTAGAGCTGTTGAGAACTGAAACTTCAACTAATAGTTATAATTACTTTCTCATGATCCTTTAAAAGGTAGTTTGAAAGAAAATGAACACATGCTCTCCATTAAAACAGATGAGATTTAAATGTATCAAATAATGCCTACTTTCAAGGTATAGAAATTTAATTTAGGTGAAGTGGTGAATGGACTGTTTCGTAGAATCAGGTCTAGCAAAGCTAGGGTGTTCCATTAGCGTACCCAGCAGCAGAAGAGTAGTTAAGCCTGACCGTATTTTAAATCCTTCTCGTCAGAGTTTGTTATTCAGCTGTAGAAATTTGCTCCAGGCTAAAAATCAGAATCAGCAATGTCTAAAATGGGATGGTTTAAATTACTTTTAGGGTATAAACAAAGAGCAAGTTTGCTTGTATATCCATTACACCTACATCAATAGTTCGCTTTTAGCTCAATATTAGATGTGCTACAAACTGCAAAACTCCCTGAAGGTGGATTGAGAATGCTTATGGTCACTGGGTTAGAGCCTATTCTCCTGTGCTATAACCTATTTTTCTGTCTGCTCTAAGTTTATTTCAAGGTCTTTTATGGAGCCTTTAAGTCACATCTGTGTAAACTTAAAGGATTTTCTGATGGGGCTAAGGAACTGATGGACAGGGGTAGAGCAGTTGATGTAATCTCCCTGGACTTGTGCAAAGCGTTTGACACTCTCACATGACATCCTTGTCTCTAAATTGGAGGGACATCCATTCGATAGGTGGACCACTGGGTGGATAAAGAACTGCCTGGATGGCCACACACAAAGGGTTGTGCTCAATGGCTCAATGTCCAGCTGGAGGCCAGTAATGAGTGGTGTCCCTCA
>JANRGW010021643.1:18874-33763 GCA_024733675.1 Psilopsiagon aymara
ATTGGATATGAGGAAGAAATTCTTTCCTGTGAGGGTGGTGAGGCACTGGAATGGGTTGCCCAGGGAAGTTGTGAATGGTCCACCCCTGGCAGTGCTCAAGGCCGGGTTGGACAGAGCCTTGGGTGGCATGGTGTAGTGTGAGGTGTCCCTGCCCATGGCAGGGGGACTGGAACTGGATGATCTTAAGGTCCTTTCCAACCCAAACTATTCTATGATTCTATTCTATGATTCTGTTTTATTTCCCCAGATCTAGCTTTGTGGTTTCCGTTTTTAATAATTTTAATTTTCTTGAAGTATGATATTCAAGGCCATCTGCTTCCTTTCCTGCTTTTTTTAAGGGAACTTTTCTGGTTTGGGCAGCTTGCCTTCAGCCGACCACAGGGTGAAATAATAGAATTGTCCTGATTTGACTGGATCTCCAAGCCAAATCCCTCTGTAGTGCAGGTGCAGCTTTGCTCAGCTTCATGTACATCATCTATCTGCTGCCATAATACTGTTTTGTAAAGAATCTTTCCAAAACACAGTATTGCTTGATCTCGGAGATGGGAATGAATTGTAATGCGAGGAAAGATTTAGAGCTCTAAGAGTATGTAAGAAAACAATTTCTGTGTTTCAGAGGGTTTTGATGTTTCGCAGTGAGAGTGATTGGTTGGAACCCAAAAATTCCCTGGGCAAGAAAGTTCCACACTGGCTACAGCAGTGCTGCAGACCTGAGAAATGCAGGTTTTGGGCAGGCTGCCACTTTTGCTGCTAATGAGCCAAGGTTATAACTGTGCAGGGAGCTGTGTAGGTCTCAGTAGCTTCTAAGCCAAGAGTCCTGTATTCCTTGAGCGTGGATCCCTGTGTCACTAATCATACAGACTAATGCCTCATTCTGTGTTTTCTAAGAGCTATTGGTTTTATGTACCACAAAGCTGTGTTTTCAGTACATACCTTAATTTCAGTTTCTGACTGCAATTGCAGTTATAAACCAAACATTTAAATGCAGTGCGATGAGAGGCAGAGTGAACATAAGTGGCACCTACTTTGCCTTGGAAGTACAGATGAGCCAGGACACTTTGTGATGGCCATCTATAGAAATGGGATTTCACCTCTGCTTTTCTTTTGGAAACTTCAGTAGTCACTTCTACAAGCTGCCTCTGAAATAAATGAGGTTCCATATAGCGTAGAATCTGCCAACTCACCATCTTTCTAGTACTGAGAGTTAAATGTCTAGATGTTGCAGATGCAGCTTTCTTGATAAGTTACAAGTAATTATTTTAATTAATCTCATTTAGTCATACAGTTGACAACACAATAGTTATCAACATATGTACCATATTACCGGTAGCATCCACACTTAATACCACAGTTTTTTCCCTTTGGAGTTCCAGGTCTGCATTAACTGTGCTGTTACTTAAGTGCTATCTGCACCAGCATCTCTTGCACTACCTTCCTTACCTCATCAAGTAGTAGTATTCAGATAAAGCATTTTAAAATGTTATTTGTAGTCTTTGTCCATGAATGTGATTATGCATACATTTATCATTAATACTATGGTATGCTTTCAGACTTTAAGACAATACTTGGAATTTCATATGGTCAAGCCTCTCCAGTTGAATGGCCAGAGTAATTTTTTGTACAGTTGTCATTCTGAAAGCCCAGTTTTGGCGCGTTAACAGAGATGCGTAATTCTCACCTAGTTCTAATGTGAGAGTTCAGATACTTTCAGAGCCACTTTCAGTGAAGCACTGCAAGTAAGAACTGTACTTGGTATTTTGCCTAACTAACTTACTAACACTTATCAGGCACTTCAGCAGCCTTATTGACACTGAGACACGTGGACATGTGACTAAGGACATGTGGACATGAGACTAAGGACATGTGGATGTCCTTAGTCTTTTCACTGTGATCACCAAAAATATGGAACATTCTGTCATACAGAGGAGAGCACAAGTAGCTAGTTATGTAGGATGGTAAGCTCCTTTCTTGGTACTGCTTTGATAAACTGAAAGAAAATGTATTACATTATGCTTTTAAATTGATTTCAGTTCAGAAAGAACTGTCAGTAGTTTTCACAATTATCCAGATTATCTGAGTCTACAGTTACTCCCTAAAGCTTAGAAGGTGTCTGGGACCATGTTTTTCACAAAAGCAAACCCTGAAGAAGGTATTCATCTCCAGCTTGAACAAAGATTCTTGATTTATGAAAGTAGCTTTGAATGTTTCAGCCCAGCTCATTAGTTGCAGAAATGCTGCACTGTGTACACTGCGTGGTTTCTTAGCTGATCTAAAATAATGTTTGGTTGTTTTCTTGGGTTTGAGATGAGTCAAAGTCAATTCCATCCATTTCCTGTCTATTCCAGATGAGAAAATCAATCCTAAAATGAGAATTCCCTTGGTGTTTGAAGGGATAGTCCACCCTCACCCCCCAGGTATACTCCCATTGCCTTTGGGCAATGTGCATTCTTGAATAAGTTACTGAAGGCAGAGGTCGAAATTTGTTGTTATTCCCCTTGTTCATTTGCAGATAACACTGAGAAAAAAGTCCTGGGGGAACTAGCTATTGCATTTGTTTTGTTTTCTAGAATAAGTTAACTTGTGGTCCTTTAAAGGTTTTGATTGAAATCAGTGCAGCCACTTTCGAACCCTGAACACTGATGTATATGAACACACAGCATGTATTCCCATTAGGATTTTTTTGCAGGGCTGCAAAAGCTAATATAAAGGGAAGAGAGAGAGAGAGAGAATAATCAACTATAGCTTGTCCTGTAGAAGACATTGAGACCAAAGGAATGGAATTGGTTTGGTATTTTTAAATTGATTTGCTATTTTGAAAACTGTAGGCATGCAAACAAGAAATCTGAAGGATGTTCAGTAGAGTTTTATCAAGTTACTACTTTGAAATAATGTTAAATGAGTAAATATATTTGTCAACTAGAGGCATTATTTTATTCTGAAACACTAAAATCTGAACAGAACAGAGGTACTTTATGTTTCTGAGTATTTGAGGAGATATGCCGGTTAACTATGCTTTCTTCTGAGTAGTTAACCATAATAATTAACCTCTAGGAGGTAAATTCTGAGAAATACATATTTTTAATGTCCTTTATAAAATAGGGGTTACTGGCTAGTTGCTTTATCTTTCCAGTCAGAATGTAATACTCTTTAGTCATTTAAGCAAAACATTTTAGATTCAGTCTTCTTTCTGATCAAGCAAAAAATCAATGCAAATCCACCAAAATTAATACCTGCCTTCCCACCAGACAGCCAGCTTTTGATATCATCTGGAAGAGCAGCTCCCCCTATTTTGCATCCTGAGGAGCTGCACTGGCCTGTTCCTAATCTCCCTTTGCTGAATAGGAGACTTTCAAATCTGCCAGCTGGGATTTAGATACCTAGATTGATAGCTGTCAGCTATATATACTTGTCTTATGTGAAGGGCAGTCTGCTTTAAAGTTTCTGTATGTCTCATTGCAGGAAATGCAAATCCTGCTGTAATGTCAGCAAGAACAAATGAAGAAGGAGAAAAGTGTTTCTGGCAGCATGTTTTCCAGCAGACACAAGTTAAAGGCAAGTATTTTGCTATCTTCCATGCTTGTAACTTCATGCTTGTAACAGATAGAATATTCATTAGGGAAGTGTGGCCTCTTGGAAGGCTTTCGCCTTTTTCTTTATGATACTTTTCAATTTAGAGGTGGTTAAACGTGACCATTATTTACTTTTGTGCTGACTTTGCTTTTCCTTTTCTTCTGTATATTCATGAATTTCTCTTCTACCTTGGCATTTATTATACATTGTTCTTTATAACCATGGAGGCCTTTCAAATACTATCTAATTTTTTTTGTCCTCTTGAAGAAAAAAATATCCTATGAAGTCTTAATTAAAAACAGAGTAGATACATAAAAGTCTGTCCAATTTTCGTGTATTTTAATAATTATAAATGTCTCAAGCATTTTTTTTTAAAGAAAAAAATCTTTGTGGGATATTTTGTAAGGCAAGAACAGTAATATTGTCACAGGAGGAAGTGAGGGCCTGATACATTTAATAGTGCTGAATGTGAGGCAGTTATATTGGTTTTTATATTTTACTGTAACCTGTATAGTGTTCCCAGCATGCAGAAAAGAAATCACAACATTACCCATTAAGTGCCAGGCAATTCCATTATATTTAAAATAAAGGTCATCGAGTATAAATGAACATTAGAGAATGTCTTTGATGGGATATAATTTACACTGTTTTGAATTGGAATCTGAAACCAGCACAACTTATGAACTAATTGTGGATCAGGCAGATTTATGGCATGGTTTTTATTTCATTACCAATAATTTTGAAAATTAATTTAAGTGTTTGTCACATTATGGGCCTGATCCTGCAGAGGTTTACTTGCAGAAATAGTAGCTCATACAACTAGTTCTAAAATCAGATAGTTGGTACAAAAAGGAAGCTGACCATGACTTCTTTACCAAGCTGAGTACTCCAGTCTCAGACAACATACTTGAAATAGGCTGTAACTTCTCTATTTTATATTTGTTCTTATTATGAACAGGTAATGAAATAGTCATTGGCAAAGTCCAGCACCTAAGCCATAGAACCTGAATTCATAACTACTTCTTAACTGCTTAATTGTGCACCCTTCAGTAGGCCAGGAATCATTTAAGCATCTGGTTAAAACATTATTTCCTTTAAAATGTACTTAAGCATGTGTGTAACCATTTGCTGAGCAGAGAGGTAGATGGACTGTTATATCTAGGTCTCTCTGACCTTGGTACTGTGTCACAGAAGTGTCATAAAATAAGCAGGCAGTTAAAGTGAAGCAGTTCAAGCAATACAAAAGAAGACTCTAAAACCTTATCTTGCTATATTGGTCCTGCCTTCCAGTCTTGCTGCATTGTGGATATGTAACGGTATCATTAGCTAGGGTACTGAGTCAGTCAAGAAGAGTATTTTCAACAAGGTCTTAGGAATAAAGCAGAACATTAAAAGTTAAGAATCAAGTATTAGAGTATTACAGTTTGATTTAGTCATGCTTGGCTTATTTTACACACCAAGAAAATGATTGCAAGTGAGATATCAAGACAATTTTCTTTATCCCATTTAATTATTGCTTGATTAATATTTGATGCAGGGTTTGCAGAAAGAGATTTCCTTTTTTTTTTTTTTTTTTTTAGGGCAGTAAAACCTCCTTTTGGATAATACAGGTGTTCTATCTCTTACCAGTCAGTAAAATATAATCCTTCTTGTTAGTGGGTTATTCTGCCCTTTATTGTATCAGTGACAGTCTTTATGCTATATATCTACTATCTGCATTGGCCAGAGCAGAAATTACTGCTTGCACCCTGCAATTTATAATCCACTCTACCCAGGTCGTCATCAGTTATATTTGCTGCAAAATGTAGTGCCACTGGTAGGTATTTTATCTTAGTGCTGCATTCCCACTGCCTGCAGACTGTTGCTTTGAAGAGTCTTAAAAGCATTGCTATTTAATAGTACTAGGCGTTGCATCTGCTCTAAAATTTGTTCCAAGTTACTCAGATTCTGTTTTTAACAATACACTTTTGTACATAGATAGTAAACATATTTTGTTCGGTACCAATTTATTCTAAAGTGAACTGTTCCAAATTATTAGTGAGACTATATTAAAATGTAGAGTTCAGTAAAAAAATTGCTCACAATGTGAAAACATAATATTTTTCCTTTAAATTACTGTAATAGTGTTTTATGTAATTAAAACATAAGCTAAATGCTGTATGCTTTAAAGAGGACATTGTAACCATTTTTCTGTTAGTGTGTTTCTGGCAGAAAGGTTTCTTTCTGAAATCCTTACTCAGTGAGAAGTTCCCACAGACTAAATGAAAGTACAGCAATGGATGATCACACCCATATAATAATCATCTAATAACCCCCTTTTCACAGGCAAAGCTCCCCTAAAAGTCTGCAATGAATTATTCATGTATGTGGTGATCTATAAATGTGTTAAAGCCAATGTGAAAGTGCACTTGTATGTCTTAAATAAGTTTCCTTAGAGTAAAAATTTAAACATGGACAGTAAGAGTACTCATTTGAATTTATACACTCTTGAGGTTTGTGTGTATTCTGGAAGATTTTATATTTGGCTGTTAAGTATTGGTTAAAGTGCAGTGTATGTATGATGCCATCTGTCTGGTTCTGTGTTCCTCTTACAGTGGCTGTGTTGTGGACTGTATGTGTGGGTAGTGAGGTTCTACAGACTGATAAATCTCAACTTCTTGCATCTGTACACCTTTTGGTAAGTGAAACCTTTGGCAGCCTTTATATCTCAGGATCTTGGTTGTGTGGTTTTGAGTGTTTGGTTTGGGTTATTTTTTTTTCCATATGCTTGCCAGAGCTTTTTCTATTCTGGAAGCTGTTTTCTGGTCATACATTGTTGGTTATGCTTCGGATTGTATGATGAATTTATTCAGAGTTGCAGATTACATTTTGCATATAGCAGAAACATCACTATTTGTTACCACACTTGGGTCTGCTAAAGCATCTAGAAATCATTTTGGGTATTGACCAAGACAAGTGAAGTGGTGTCAGGAAGATAACTTATTCTATCTAGGGTTGTTCCTGCTATTATAATTTCTTAACCAATCTATTTTCTGACTTACATGACTTTGGTAATGGCACAAACTAAAATGAAAGAAATCTTTAGAAGAGATGAGTTTTGAACACTGGATAGCTATTCTCTTGATTATGTAGGTCAGTAATTTTTGTAGATGCAGCATGAATTGTAGCTTCATTTATCCCTTCACAGCACATAATATTTTATCTATTTTATCTTTTGGGTATCATTATCTCATCAGATAAGCACTGTTAATTTGTTGCTGGTTTTGACTAGGTTTTCTTGAAGTATAGTAACCAAATCTGGGATCAGAAAAAACTTTGATGGATTTCAAATATCAGTATCATTAAAGGAAGTTAGGTTAGAATAATGCATAATGGGAGAGGGGTAGGGACAGGAATTGTAAGAACAATAATTTAAGTGTGGAAGAGACTGCTCAAAGAACATGCAGTTTGGAATCCAGAACCATGAACCAATGTGTGAAGAAGAAATATGTATATTCTTAAGCAGAAATTAATATCGTGGTGGCGTAATAGCAAAGAAATAATCTTTATGTTAAAACCTGATACGAAACCGTAGCAAACTGCAGGTCTCTATTGGTGTAAATAGCACTGATTTTGTACTATTTCCTGCTGTCTGTCAGCTTTTGTGATTTTTGTTAATTACCAGTCAAAGAGGTGCAGGGAGTGCCTGAGTGAACATGCAACAAATAACAATTGTACTGAGTATCAAATTCTCTTTGGATAGGAACCATGTTTATTCTTTGTCTAGGGAAATGTCCGTGCAACCCTCTCTACACTTCCTATTCTATCCAGTAGCAGCTGTTGTACTAACGGCAGCGATAGCAGAAGGAAGCAGGACATGAAAACTCCAGTTTTGGATTTAGGATTTTTTATGACAACTTTGAAGTGTTGCATTGCTTTCTGTGAATCAAATGAATTACTTTTATGTGTGGTCATTTTTGGGAAGTTGAATCCTGAGTAAATGTGTGTGCAAATAATTTCAAGTACCAGAAAATTTCCACCATGAAAAAGTTGAACCACTGTAGTGGTTATTAGGGTCTACAAGCACATCAGTTCTATGTTAATACTCTGTCCTGCTCCTTTCTTTGTGAGCAACTAGTAGGTGGTAAGTAATCTCTTTTTAAGCTATCTTCTCCTCAATATGTCAGAGGAATTATTTGAAATAATTATGAAAGCGACATAGAATATAAATGTCAGACTAGATGGAGATGGGAAAATATTACTACAGAGGAATTTTGCAATATGTTGGAAATGTCATTTATGGTTCTGTTTTAATGAATGGCTAATTAGTTGGCTGAACATCGGCTCACTTCTTAATGGAATCTTAGTGGATTAACTACATGCCTCATTCATATTATCCTACAGAAAATTTCTGCCTTCTTACAATGAATAATCTTTTTGCAGGATGCCAGTATGAAAAAGGACAGGTTCTTCTAATGTAGAGAATTTGTGCTTTTGTTCACTCTTAAATGAACATGGATTCTGATTTAAAATACTTAAATACCTATTTTGATGCTCTTCATATACTTCTTTCTGCAGAAACAGGCCATGTGTTTTGGCTACTGGGCCTAACACCTCCATTTTCTGCATTGTTTCTATTTTGTGGTTTGTTTTTTTGTTTTGTTTTTAATAATTATTATATTTTGACATTTATTGGTTTGCATGGTCTTATTAATTTGTCTCTTGACATCACTTAGGAGATTCCACTTGCAGAGGTTCTAGTTCCTTTGATGAAAGGGCCAGTCCTGTGCCACATAGCTGTGTTTGCCATATGTCTTGCCCAGGATCCAGAGCTCCATTATTTACTAATGTGGTAGGTAAAGGCAAGAACGTGCCATTCTGTTTAGCCACATGTATTGTGTCCAGAAAACTGTGATTTTCCTAATGCTCACACATACTGTTTGGACAGAGCTGTTGGCTTATAGTAGTCAAACCTTTTAGTCTTGTTTCATATCCCTGCTATCATCTGACACATTGCATTTCTGAGCTTTTATGTTCATCTGGTATATGGCTTATATGGATAATGGCTGGTATATATGCAGATATATACTTCACAGTTGTCCAGGTTCAGATAGACAAGAGTAGGAGTGTTACATAAAATTAAGTACTTCTTGCTTTAAAAATCTCCCAACATAAACACCTAAGATTGTCTCTAGATTTAAATGCTGATTTCAAAGTCTTTGTATTTTAAATCCTATAAAACTTCAAAAATCTTAAGATACTGTTTTTTGACTGCCTCTAAGAATGCACATTGAAAATACAGTTCAGCCCTTTGCATTTCCTTGTATATGAACATGTTCCTGTAGGAAATTTGTTTACTTCTGTAAAATCTCTTAACATGCAAACTGTGGTACTTTCTGCCTTTCATAGCATGTATCACATCTTTGTTACATATAATATCTTCCTGTATGTGTTTTCCAAAACCTGTTTCTAATTGGGCAGATGGCTGTCAAGGCATATTAAAAAATAAATAAATAAATAAATAAATCTGTTTAACATTTAGCTCTGCTGTTTGCCCTAAAGCTATAATTACTTAGGTATTTTTTTTCATATCATCAGCATATAAACTCCTGCATTAGGTTATAGCTTACAGAAAACCCCCTTGTCTGATACACTATGCTTCTTGCTTATGTTACATTCACATCTGTGTGTTGCTAGGGTGAACAGGTGCTTTTCTAAAACATAGGTAAGAGGAATGTATGATATACAGTTATGAATAAAGACAACCAATGTTCTGTCTTCCATTGAACCAGGAATTAATCTACTTCCTCAAGTCTTTCTTGACAGATCAGAATCTAGTTATTCAAAGAGAGAAGAATAAACACCTTAATTTTTCCTATGGCTATTTCAAGGAATTCTGGTACAGTTGTGAGTAAAAGAAAGTAAGTATCAATATCATGTGTCTGTGTTAATATGAATAAAGCCATGTCTCTTAGTTTTACTTGAAAAAAAAACAAACAAGACCAAAATCAAACCCAAATCTTCTAATTTTCTTAATCAGCACTGGACAAATCATCTGCTACATTATACCTTTTAGTAGCATTATGTGCTTAATAAAAACAAGGTTTCAGCTAAAATAACTTGTATTTATGATGTGTTTTCATTTTATTTTGTTTACCTTGTAGCAAAGCGTTACTTGCAGTGAAATTTTGGTATCTCAGTTGAGCCATTATATTCAGCTGTAATTAGAATAAGCTGTGAGCACGAATTACTGTGCATTTGTTTCAGAGATCTGTTTGTATACAAACATTTCTTACCAAAGCAGAGACAGCAATTCGCTATCTAACTTAGTGCATTCGCAAAATATACTTAGTATAAAATTAGTTAGGTCATTAGAAACCTATTATCTTGCCTCAAAGGAACTGATTTTAAAAGGAAGTGTCTTTTTTGTCAAAGGTGGCATCTCTGCATTCAAGCCTAGTTGTGTGATTCGTTCTTGAGGTTTTATTCTTGCTTTTCTTTCTTCATCAAGCTAGAGAGCAATATAAACAGGTTTTAAGTAATTCTCAGTATTGTGGTATATGCTAAGAAAGAAAAACTAACTTTAAAGGCTACTGTTCAATTACATTGCTCTTACAGTATCTGAAACTTAACATTCCTGATCCTCTCCTACAGTGGCCGCATGATGCCCAGAAGATTCTGGTATTTGAGAAATTGTCTTGATATCTGAGGGTAACAAACCACAGTTCTGTGGAAAAGGAAGGCTGTGTTATGCAGCTGAGGAAGGAACAGTTAGCCTGTTCAAAAGGTAGAGAACTTCCAAGCTGCTTAAGCAGTTTGGGCTCCTTGGTTCCATCTATTTTGATGGGAACAAATGCACTCATATGGGAACATGTGTAAAAGCCTGGGCTAACAATCTGAGCTAAGTGTCTTGTGTGAATGCTGAGTTTAATTCACAGACAAACAGCTGTGTTTTAGCATTCACTTCCTTTTTTGTTATTATTTTTGAATAATTGTCAAGGGCAGCTGTTCTTTTCTTTTCTTTAGCTATTTTTGAGGTTTGCTTACTCCTCCCACCCCCAAACTATGAACTGCCTGTTAAAAATTCAAGTTAATCCAATCTTGAATATGTTGAAGCTCCTGCTGACTAATAATGATGAACTCCTGTCTTTTGGGTTAACTCTTTGACAGGGGCATCTTTTAGCTATGTCACCCCCATATGGCCTATGGCTATTTCTGAACCCTTGCTTTCAGGGCCAGGTGATGCTGTACCTACTGCCCCCAAGCAGTTTATTCTTCTTGTACTTATGGCTATCAGCTGAATCTTTTGCTGACCAATTCCTTCAGGTACCCTCCTTCAGTCTATCTCATTGTTTCTTCACTGTGTCCCTCATTCTGTCTGTTTCCTAAAGAGAATATCTATAAGGCAAAAAGAAATCGTCTATAATGAACCAGCCTTCCATATGTGCGTGTGCTTTTCATGCCCTGCAATGCTTTTTTCTCTCCATCCCTTAAAGTGGGAAGATCTGTGTAGACCCTTTTTCTCCACAGATGTCCTGCAGACAATTTAACCAATTTCACTTCTCAACTGGATTTTTTTATTTAGTTTATTTCCCTGTGCTATCTTTAAAGCCACCTGCCTAGCTTTCCCTCTCTTTTGGAGGCTTCCCTGCCAGGAATCTGAATGCTGCTGATCATATGGGCAAGATTCAGTTCAGAAAAACACTGCAAGCATAATTTACCTTTTAGCTTCCAGTCCATGTGCTGTGTCAAGGTTTTGGTTTTGCTTTCAGTGAATGCACAGGCTTGCCACAGAGATTGTTTTTGCTGTTTTTAAAACACAGGAAATTTTCTTTTCACCTTCTATATTCTAAACTTTTAGCGCAGAACCCTAATAGAGAAATCCAATAGACACTCTCAATGTGACAGATTTATTTCACAATTAGACTAAATATGTCAAGACACTGTATTAGATAAAGGAGGAAAATAGCCATACTTCATCTATTGACCTGTGTTCTGAGACAGTAAACCAGAAGAAGTAAAACCCATCAGGCTTCAGAACTGTCCTGAAGGGCCTGCTTCAAGCACTTCTCCAATGAATACTGCTTTTTAGCTTGTGGATTACGTGGATTTACAAGCACAAGGCATCTTTCTTTTCAAGTAAAGAGACTAGGACTTTTTTAGAGAAACCTGTAGAAAGTTGGATTGATCACATCTTAGTCCTTAGATATTCATTAAAGGTATGATAATATGCACCTGTATTTTAAGATACTTGGTTTGAGACTACGTTGGGTGTTCAAATACTGGAATAAATCTATACTCCAGTGCGTGTACAAATGCTTCAGATTGTGAATGCACATTATTTTGATACAATCAACATTTTGTCCTCTTACGAGCTTTTTAGGAGTAAGGTGCAGGAGACTGACAGTGACTTTACAATTTTGCAGTGTCAGTTTATCTGACCATAATATTCATCTGATACTTTACAAGCTAAAATATCATTTCTGCAGAATAGTCAGAATACAGTTAATTAGTAAAGAGCTGACCAGGCACAAATCCAGATCTGTGTAAAATATTGAGATGACAGTAAGCTGATCCTGCAAGTTTGCTTTGTTTTTAATTGTCTACTTATGGCAAACTTGCCCAATATTGATGCATACGCATGATGCAAGCAACCAGTAGTCATTCTGATACCTCCCTCTTGATGTAAAGCCTGATGTGAACTTTGTGTTTGCAGAAAAACTGCTGTAAATCCAGTTTGAGCCAATGTTGTGTTTGGTTTTGTTGGGTTTTTTTTAAGATAACCTTGGTAAAAGGTCTTAGATAGCTGAATTGATGCCGCTAATCTCAGGAAGGCAGAAGACCATTGCAATTTCGCTTTGTCCTTTCAAAAAACCCACAGATTTTGCTGACTGGCCTCTGCTCCTACCTTGCAGTAATTGATGGCAAATACAAAGCTAATTCCTTATTACACAGTATTTTCAGGGGGCTAATGGGCAAACTGTCAAATACAAAATAGTAAGCCAATAAGGTGGTACCTAGGAGAATAAAGACCTGTAATTTGTATTCTCCATGGCTGCATTTTTGGTTTATGTCTCTTTTATGTTCTCTTCTATGTAGATTCATGAACCAAATTCTTACCCCTCTTACCATAGAGGAGAACAGTTGAAAATATAAATGCAGAGCTCATTTATTGTTTCTTACTCTTGATTTTATTCATTTGTTTTTCCTTTGTATTGACAGCTTCATTTTCGAATTAGGATAATAGCATCATATTCTTTCTCTAATTGTGTATATTTAAGTCTCTTTGTCTTGGGGGCTTTGTGTTAGCGTAAAGAAATCTGGTGGAAATTGAGTGTTCTGTTATATCATCATGGGCAAGCTTGGTAATCTGAAACTAATGTGCTTGTATTACAATGGCTCCTCAGCCCTCCTTATATCCTAACTCCTTTCTAAAAACAATTATAAGAATAACAAAAACAGGAAAGCGCAGCAAGAAGATAGCAAGCAAGGCTCTGAAGACTTAGCATTTTGAGTGAATCTTGAGTTTTATGTCCATCCATTTAGAAGGGTATGTCTGCTATTGCAAAGAAGTTAGGTGAGCTCCTTAGAGAACTTGAATGGTGCGAACTGCCTCTTGTTTCAGAATGTTATTCCTAAGGCATTAAGTTTCCTTTTGAAGTTTTATGTAAAGAAAGGCTACCAGTTAATTTTGCATTCCATGTCAACTTTGCACAGTTCCGTGTTTCTAGAGTGAATAATCATATTTCACAGTCTGTAGTGCAGTGGGAGCTGGTTAACACATGGTTAAGTATTCTGCTACAGAGCTGTCTGCATTACATGGAACAGAAAGGAAGAAGACATAGAATACAGTTTTGCTATCGTATTTAGCTGAATTGTATCTGGATTGGTTGATTTGGCGTGGATATGGAAATTAGCAAGGAAGAGAAAGCAAAATCCATACATATTACCTTAAGAGATGAAGCAAAAGGTATAATGGTTTGGTTTCCTTTGCTTTGGCTTTACTGGCAGGTAGAAAGCGGTTCTTACATTTCCTGTGTTTTCTCCTAGTGTTCTGTAGGCTTTTCTGTTATACAGATGGTAACATGGTTTTAAAAGAGATAAAAAAGATAAATCTTGCAGAATATCAATGTAAACTGCTTCTTCCTGCCTCTTAGGACTGTAAACAACCAAAGGCATGAGAGCTTTGTCTTCATGCTGAACGAGAGTTGTGCGGGGAATATCTGGGCACTGCGCTTCAACTTTCCAGACTATAGAAAGACATGATATTTAAAAAATTGGAAATAACCCCTTTTATGGGACATCTGAAGCTAGGGATGTAGCGTGGAGATAGCTACATGTGTAATAGCTGAACCTAAACATTTAGACTGCTGCACTACCATCTGTGTATTGTTTTATTTGTGGTGGTTTATACAGCTGTGTGAAAGATTGGTTTATTTGTGAATAGCAATGGTAGCAAATTAATAGCACAACAAGCATGCTTCCTTTAGAAAGGAAGAGCTTTAACACAGGGAAGGTTGACTTTATTAGAATCTATTAGATGCTTTTGCAACCAGTCCCAAGGGTGGAATTTCAGACAAGCCAGAACTGTGGAGCACCTGACAAGTCATTAGGAAGATAAGCTCCATTTCATCAGAAAAATTGTACAGCCAATAGTGAGATCTCAGTGATTTATAAGATAAGATTTAAGTAAAATCTTATTTATTTTTGGTTGTGCAGTAAATATTTTGAAGTACTGGTATGACTCGATAGATGGCTAAAGGTTGGGTGAATTGCCATTTTAAAATGAGTGTATGCTCCTAGAATGATTCTGGAGAGATTCCCAACTGACTGCCCTGCAGATTTCTCTCATCAGCTGCCAGACCTCAGGCTACCTTTGTCACTTTTATCCTTATGAGGTTTTTTTTTTGTTGTTGTTTGGTTTGGTTTGGTTTGGGTTTTTTTTTACTCAGTAGAATGTGCAGATTTAGGGCTTTTGTTTTATGAGCATTTTCTCTTAGTGTTTACTGAGTGGAAAAGGGATGAAAGTACGTAAGAGCTCTTGAGGCTATTTAATAGAACCCTTAAATACTTATTTTTCAAGTTTGTGATGATTTGGACTTAGATCTGTCAACTTGACTGAGAATTAATGCTCATACTGTTTTCTGATGGAAAATAACATGTTGTAGGTCATTAAAAAGTTAGCTCTTTATTCAGAGCAGCCCTGCAGAGAAGGACTTGGGGGTGCTGCTTGATGAGAAAACGAACATGAGCCAGCAGTGTACGCTCGCAGCCCAGAAAGCCAACCGTATCCTGGGCTGCATCAAAAGGAGTGTGACCAGCAGGTCGAGGGAGGTGATC
>JANRGW010021645.1:3110-24317 GCA_024733675.1 Psilopsiagon aymara
TTCTTCTTTCCCTGGCACCCCCCCCCCCCCCTTTTTTTTTTTTCCCCTGCTACTGTTATTTCTTACATGTTATTGATTCAGGGGTTGAAAGTTTAGCCAATCTTTTAGTCTTTAAAACCCGGCATTTCTGATTTAGTTCAGGTCACCTGAACAATGAAGAAACTAACAACTGTTTGTTGGAATTTGACTGGGGAAATTATTTTTTTCCCCAGGGGGCAGAACTGTGACCTGGTTACATGGTGGGAACAGAAGTGAGCCTTTTTTTGAAGGATTTACCCCTCTTGCAACTATGTCACCACATGCATACAATCCCAGGATATTAGGCTGATGGAAAATGCAGTTTGAACACTATGTGCAAGCCTGACTGCTACAAAGCTGACATTTTATTAACAAGTGTTATATTTGTAAGTTGTGTATCCCCAACTTTACTCTGGAATTTAAAAGGTCACTGCAGGCGCTAAATAAGGCCTCAAACCTTTAAGACCTTTAGTGAAGGACAGCTGGCACGGTACATAGAGCTCTGCCACAGGGTGATAAAAGAATGAAGTGAATATTTTAGCAGTGAGTTGTCACTAATTAACACAGATTTTATTTACTTGAAAGATAAATATATTTGGAAATGGTAAGTGCTCCAGAAAGAATGTTTGGGCATCAATTGTGCAAGTGCTAGTTAAGTAGGAAACATACAAGACATGCCTTGGCTAGAAGCTGAAGCATTCAAGGCTTCATCTCCAGAATCAGAGACAAGAAGCTGTTGAATTGGATGATGACATCACTGCAGAAAATCTACTGGGTACAGTGGAATGACTTCTGATTGACACCCTTTTAAAATGAGAGAAGAGAGGCATTTTCTGAGCTTTGTGCCTAGCACCTGCACTTTCCTGCAACTCCATAGCCTGGCGACACCAACCTTCACGTGCTGTGGAGCACCAGCACTTTGAAACAACGATACCAGAGACTTTCATCCAAAGGATTACAAATACGAGGCACCAGGAAAACTGCTTCTTCAAAATCTGGCTCTAAGTACTGGGCATGACAGGACTGACAGTATTGTCTTACACTTCCAAAAGGTTCAGGGGTGTGCAGCATCTGAAAGGAGAAGTATAAAAGTAAAGTTCCCACTGATTATTTTTTTTTCCCCTTCAAGGATATTTCATATTGCTTCTTTACTCCCAGGAAGTTTTAACATGCATGAAAGACTGATTTCTGTGGGTATATTTTCTTGTGGGTATATTTTCTTGTATATTTTCAGTAAAATAGAGCAGGGGTGAAGCTTTTGCTGTTAATACAGAATAATCTCACAAGGTCCCTACCCAATCACACAGAGCATGAAAAAAGGCTGCTGAAAAACTGCAGGGCACAGATATACTACCTGGGACTGGAGGGAGGGTACAAATATGAATAAAAAATCGTTATCATTTGAAAGTGCTTATTTAAGAATGACCTTCAAGAGGGACCACAGAGATTTCCTCTTGAAAGGAGTTCAAGATGGCAGTGTTGCCCCAACATTAAGTAAAAAAATATCTCCTTAAGCATTAAATATATTTCAACCCTGTGGTAAACATAGAGACAACTTATTGTGGGTTCCTTCATGGAAGACCACATCCCATGGTAGCAAATCATAAGCCATCTTACGTGTGTGTGTGACCACCAAGAACTTTACGAGTGGTCACCATGTCAAATCATATTCTCCCGAACAGCTCAAATACAATGCTTTAATGGGCACTTTAATGGTGAGTATGAAGTGGCCACATCTCAAAACCAAATAATTTTGAGAACATCCATCCCAATATTGCTATATGGCACCAAACTTATTCTTCCTACTAAATAAAAAGTCTAACTGCTGGACTAGTGGGCCACAGAATAAGAAACTGTCCATCAGTGCACATTACTCACACTTGCATGAAATGCCAAGCAACCATAGAAACATAGAATAGTTAGGGTTGGAAAGGACCTTAAGAACATCTAGTTCCAACCCCACTTGCCATGGGCAGGGACACCTCACACTAAACTATGTCACCCAAGGCTCTGTCCAACCTGGCCTTGAACACTTCCAGGGACAGAGCATTCACAATTTCTTTGGACAAGCCATTCCAGTGCCTCATCACCCTTACAGTAAAGAACTTCTTCCTTATATCCAATCTAAACTTCTCTTCCTTATATCCAATCTAAACTTCCCCTGTTTAAGTTCTAACCCGTTACCCCTTGTCCTATCACTACAGCTCCTATTGAAGAGTTCCTCCCCATTATACTTAAATCATTTTAAACTGTCTTAATGTGCTGCCCAGCTAGTCTTCAGGGCAACTGGAAAGCACATACATATGAGACAGTTAAAGAGATGTGGCGCTTATCAAGGTGCTGACTGGATGGATTCCACTATGTTAGCTGAGAATCCATCTGCTTTTGCCAGATGTTAAATAAACCTCATCTCAGCATGACATAGTTGATTCTTAATGTATCCTTTTTTCTTTAGACTCTTGTTTGACTTTACACAATTAACCCAAAGCCAAGAAATAGATGTACAGCATTCCATGGCATCATGCCTTGTTCCTTAGTGATAATATGTATGAGAACTATATATTCACAGGTCACTGAGTTCAACTGAAATCCATTCATTACAAAACCACTGCAAGGGGAGGTGACCCTAAAGCACAGTAGCATTAACTCGGAGCTTGTACAACTCCAGGACTGTTCAGTCTACAGTACAATTTAGTGAAACTTTTGGATGCTTAGATGCTATCCAGCAGAGAAAAATCCACTGGAGTACTGCAGCACGCTGGAGCTGCCCCTTCACTGGAAGCTGCGTGAAAGAGAATATCAAATATTTCTATATCATCCTAAGTCACCCAGTAACAAAGAAGTTCACCAGTCACAAAATCTAGACAATGCATCACCCTTTTGAGCCTCAGGAATAACACACTGGGAAGATGAATGGAAACATGAGATTGCCCTTTTGTCTGCTTTTCCCTTACAAATCTTAAATTCAAAACACATTCTATACAGTATAATAAAACCTCAGAAGCACTAATGCATAGTCTATATGGTTGAAAAGAGAAGCAAAGAAGTGGGCAGTCTCAGAATGGTTTTCTTTGTAATTGCCTACTGCAGTTGGAATGAAACATTCTACTTAAATTATGCTTTATTCTCTGTTTTTTCTTTTAGTTTCAAAAGTGCAGAGACGTTGCTGAAATGAAACATTCAGACTCCACTCAGTTTTCAATGACTGAAAATGATGTGCTTCCATGCAGTACAGTATCTCATTAAATCAGGGTCTAATCAAGCCATAAATGAAACATGTCAAGGCACTGGCTAGCTGAACTGTCTCATTAGGATGCAACCTCCACTTTCAGAAAAACTCTATAAATACCAACTTCCAAAATGAGAATATTTTTGTTTCATGAAGAATATTGTAGTGAATAGTGTGTAGATATGGTACAGGGTTACTTCAGTGTAGTCAGGCAGGGCTTGAAGTTTAATTCTGCATGATGCACTGTTTCTTCAGAGCACTTTCAAATCAGATTAGCTTAAGAGAAATTGAAAATATCAGTGAATCTTCATCTGAACTAAAAGGTAGGATCCATCTTACCTATTGATCTGTGTTCTGCAGAACCAGGGATTGATTCCAGTAGTCATCAACTTCTGATTCAGAACCTACAGCTGTGATGTCAACTCTACTGCTTTGAGGTCCATATTCTGCCCTGTATTTAATAATATATATGGAACTAACATGGTGAAACAACTGAATGTAGGAAATCCATTAGCAGCAACTTCACAATTCCTAACAGCTTCCTTTTGTTTCTTCTGAAACATGTTCTTCCCCTCTGTTACACCATAGCAGTGCCAAGGCTAGAGGAGGAGACATAAAGAACACAAAAATCTTTCTAGCATCCCTCTGTTTCAGGGCTGAGAAGAAAGATATGGACAAATTTGGCATGATTGAAGCTAAATATAAACTTGACCCGTATTCCTTTGCAAATAAACCTTGCTAGAAATCTTCAGCATCTTCCATCTCCTGGGTACTGTTTCTTTATTACAGAGCTCCCCCTAATTTTTACAAGAATTGTCTCAGAAGATGGCAGACAATTTTGGTGCAGATAGTGGCAAAAATCTGGCGCCCAGGATCTTACACAGGATGGCAGAGTTGAGAAATAAAGCCCTAAAATTCTTACAAATATTATTATGAGATCTTCAAAAGTTCAGATAAAGTAGACATGACCCCATCCCTTAGCATCTCCTCCAAAAAGCACAAAGAATAATAACTAAAAGTGCTAATAATAAATGCTATTGAATATAAAGAAAAAAGCGTAAGAGACTCAATGACCATTTTGGGTAGCTGCAGGACTGAAATGACCTTTTTGTAATGTTGGAAAGTTTTCTAAAAAGAAATGTTTAAGTTCCATAAGCAGAGAGCTTAACTTCCAGTATTACAGAAGTCAGTGGGAGTTCTGCCACTGAGTTAACAGATCATGCTTTTTTAAGTCTCTGAAAGGGAGGAAAGCATGCAACATAGTTAGCATTTGGAAGAAAAGAAAGGAGTGCTGAATTTGCTGGAAGATGTCCTGGAAGAGAAAGGTTGCAAACATGAAGCATATGTGTAATTTGAAGCAGAGGGGCACTTCACATGCATAAAGCTGAGCACATTACCACGTCATCATGGAATTGGGATCTTGAACATTCTTAAAGAGAGGTCACATATATATGCTTGCATTACCACATCTGTCACTTCTTAGATTTCATTAAGAAACAGCTATTAATCTTGGTATCAATAACACTCCATAACTGAATAATTTTCTTTTTTCTTTTTCACCATTTTGGAATCTTTCTCTTCATTAAACTTCTCTCCTTCTCCCTTTGGAAATGAGAATCTTTACATAAAGAAAGAGGATCCAATAACTATTATAAGTTAATTTAATGCACAGAAATTCTTCTTATATCATGGTTGGTGGCCAAAAATTGTAACATTTTCTGTTAGAAATATCACTTAACTTTGATGGTTTTCTGGTATCATTTCCTTGTGCAGTACTTGGTTTTATTTTTAAATGTGTTCAAGCTTTCAAAATTAGCATTCGTAGAGTGCAACAAAAATTCTGAGCACTTTTCAAAACAGAAAAAATTAAACAAAAAAGATGCAGTATACCACTGAATGTTGCCCTGTGCTAGTTCTAAAAATTGAAACAACCACACAAAATGACAGAAAAAGACTAAAAGATGCAAAACAGGTAATAAATTGCATTTCTCTATTTCCAGAGCTAGTTTTTTTTTCTTTTTTTTTTTTTTTTTAAAAAAAAGCCACAAATGACAATGTCTCCACAACTTCCAAGAGCAGTGAGTGACAGAAGTCAATATTGGTAATTTCGTAATTAGCCTTAGAAAATGGTAGAAGTCAAAGCAAAGTACTGTGGTTGCAGTCACTGCGGTATATGCCTGACTTTAAGTGTATGAACTATGGTCCAGGGTGTGCTTCATGTCCATGGGCTTAGCTGCATTCTTGGGACATAAATTTCAGTAAGTATTGCCCGTGTGTCTGTTGTAAGTTCTGCTGCTCTTTTTTGGAATTGCATGTGAGACATGGTATGCACACATAAAAAAATAAATATGTATCTCACTATTTAAGAATATAAAAATGCCTTCACAAATGTCCAGTGCTGTATCAGCAACAACATGTGACAGCCAATATTACTGTTTATCACAGCTGTATTCCTTATCATGTTTGAATGTTGCCTCTTCCCGTCAGTGCAATTCTGCTGTTTATCCCTTTGCTGTCTTTCCCTTCTCTCTGTGCAGGTATAATAACTGTGCAATATGACAGGTATTTTAGTCAGTGAAACCAGCAATCACTCCTTGGTGCTGGCATTTCACCTTTGACTGAGTGCCCTGTAATCCTGCCAGATGCCAAGCTCCAAAGTTCTCAGACTGCATTCGTGCCCGCAACCAAGAGGATAGGTATATGTGTCACAGTGACCTCACCAGTGACTATGTACACAATGCCAGCTATTACTAAATGTTATTTGTTTCAGTGACGCTACAAATTGGCCTATGATGCTATTGAGTACTAGTGAGAGTTTAAAGACAGGTTTTGAATGTCCTCATCATATTATTTAACTTTTGTGAAAAGGGCTAAATCTTCCCTTCCTCCCATCTCTTCCTTCCCCTCCCGAGTCATGTACTGATCAAGTGATGTGGAGCCAGCATATGACTACTGAAATCCTGATCAGATGGTCTGAAGAGGGTCTTTATGTAGAGAAAAAAATAAACAAACAAAAGTAAAATATTCTGCAAGATTGTTTCAAACATTTAGTTTATCTCTGTTTTGCTGGAATGTTATTTTCAGAAAAAGGATGAATCTGCAAAGGTTCTTCGAGTGCTAGCCTTGTTAAACTCCCATGATTTTATCAGGAGTCTCATGATACTTGCTGTCCTGCAAAAAGCCTCACTGTGTCAAGGAAAATATTAGAGAATCCGCTATTCCATGATTAAACAAACCAAACTCAGGCTTCATGGCTGGGAAGAAAACTCACGATACCTAAACCCTACAGCTCAAAAAAGCTAAGTTCATAAATCTGGGAGGAAGAAGGTCAGGCAACTTAAATGTTTATATTATCAGTGAGTTTAGCACATACCCTGGGCTTGTGGCTCTAGGATACATGATGGCCCTGTTATAAAGGCAGAGGCCAGCAGCAGAACCCAGACCCAGACATATTTAAAATTTCAAATGTCCTCAAGCCTGGGTTGGGCCCCGTGAGGACAACGCACAGTCAGAAGTGGTGTGAAGATGTTTGTCACTAGAATAAGCAAGACAAACCCAAGCCCAACTTGTAGGCATAAAAAAACTAGGTAATCGCTCACTTCCCCATGCAGTAGGCAAGACGGGAGAAGGAAAAAGAGTCATGGTGTTGCATCACTCGCCCCCTTATCCAAGGAGGAGGAGGATGGGCAATGTGCCAGGACCTTTCATTGGGGCTTTTTTATGCAGTGCATGCAGAAAAGAAAAAGGAGGAATCCAGTCGTCAGGTTTTGATTGATAATAATCACATAGTGACTAGTCAAAGGCATGCCTTAAAAACATCAACATTGGCACCTACTGTTTTGTTTTGCAAAGGACTCCATCCTGTCTCCCCCTCCCCCTCTTCCACACGCACACACTTCTGGCATTTTTCTGTTCCTGGTGTTGTTTTTTATTAGTGATATAAGAACATATCTAACCTCATTTTCAACACGTTTTCTTCAACAGTGCAGAGACAGACTTGTTTTCCTACATGCTTTTCACTTGTATTCTAAATTAAAAAAAAAAAAAGCAAAGAAATTTTGAGAGAGAGAGAGACTACTTCTGTCCCACAGCAACTGTGGTAGGGAGAGTTTTTCAGCCCTTAGAGGTCCCCAGAGAACTTTGAACACATTTACTAATATCAAAGCAGGGCAATAGCTTTTCAATGACATCATCTTCCCACTCCCTGTAACTGAGAACTCACCGTTCCCCGAACTAGACAGTCAGGAGGTTTGAGTGCCAAAGGTCTTACACCATAGTTTCACCTACACGTATTAGGATTTTCAGGCAATCAGTGGCTGACCTGCTGTATTTGATATACTTTGCTGGTGGCAAAGTTCTTTGCTGTCTACACATCAATACTAGAGTTACTCATGTCAAAATGCAAGGTTTATTTTAAGACACCCTAAGAGACTTGAATCCAGTATTAAAATGATATGTGTTCTTAAAAAAATGCATGGGATTCTTAATATCCAAACTTGGGGCTCAATTATATTCACAGATGTATTCAGGAAATGAATCAGTGCACAGACAGGGAAAGCTGCCGAAAGCAGAATGAATGTTCAATACATGTGGCACCAAACTCTCACGAAAAATGAACCTTTAGGTTGCAGTGATATTCTCAGTGTCTGATATGTTAAACTGAAAACAAAGAAAGACAATCATCTCAGGCAAATACAAATCTTTTCCACTGATATAGCCTGGAACACTGTAAGTTCAGTTTGCAGCCAACATTTGTTCTGTTCTAGGGGGAAAAAAAAAAAAAAACCAAAAAAACCCGTATACAAACAACTGTTCTTTTCCATCTGAAACAATGGAAAAACACATGATAGCTCCTTTACAGTGGTGAAATTATGACAGCGATTTCAACAGCTGCTTAGCCACCAACCACAGCATTTGCAACTGGTTAATTACAGACACCCAAACCCTCGCAACACATTTTGCTTTCATGGCCCAAACAGTATAATCAGTGACTTTATCCAGGACTGCACAATAACGTCTCTGTCTATCAAAGAAAAGAGCATAGTAACTGATCCCAGATTCATCACGGTCAACTTAAAAATATCAACTTACATTTTCTGTTTTCTGTTTTAAACTAAGGAAAAAGAAATAAAAGAGCTGAAAAATGGTGGGTTTTCTTCTGTAAAAATATGAAAGCAAGAAAACTTGGCTATCCATTAACAGGACCTTTCTTCTGTGACATGTTTATAGTAATTAGATTCAGATTTTGAAAGTGGGAGGATAAAAAGGATGTTCAAATTGACACACATCCAGTCAGTGTGATGCCCATTCTCTTGTGAGTAGCATTTCACAAGTACTTCCATTCAGCTAGACTCCTCTGGATTTGGCTGAAGAGCTCAGGCATGAGAGATGCAGGCTATCTAGGACTATCCAACACACGGCTCTCAGGAAGAACTAGCATGATCCTGCAGCATGGACATTAAATACAGCAAATAGAGCAAAACAAACCCAGAACCTAGGAAGACTATTTCATTTACTCAAAAGGATCAGTTTTCTGGGTGTCTACTTCTGCTCCTGTATGAACACCAAAATCAATTTAAAACTTTCACCTTTTCTTTTTCATAGGAGGGGAAACTGAGGCAAAAAATAAAATAAAATAAAATAAAAAGTGCAGGCTAATTTTTTTTTGCTGCCCCTTAATTTTGAGGACCAAATATGGCACTTGATTTTTAGGGCAGAATGAGAGGATAAAAACCCCAAAGAACATGTAAGACAGCTCCCACTCCCTGCCCCCCATCTCTTATTAAGTCTCAGAACAGTCATTCACATTGCAAAGAGTGAGTCAGTTGTCGGGATTCACATACAGATCTGACAGATCACCCGGAACTCGGCCTGCCAGACACTGCTCCCAAATTATATTTGAAACCTGGGGGAGGAGGGGAAGCAATAATAGTATTGAAAGTAAACACTGGATTGGGCTTTTATTTTCTAGCTGGTTTAACTGCAGAAAGGGATTTTGCCGACTCATTTTGCCCAGGAAATCAATTCTAACCTGTTATGTAAAAGCCCTAATGAATTTCTGCTCTGCTGAATCAGCAGAGCAGCAAAAGCAGACCACCTCTGCCTGCAAGCCAAGCAAGTGCCAGTCCTGCTCAAATGCAATCAAAACCACCACATGCTTAATATTTTGAAAGATAGCTTGAACATGTCTTTAAAACCCACCACAGTCAAGAAAATACTAGAGGTTATCTGATAAGTGACAAGTGAAATGAACTTCCAGGTACTTTTCAAATCTCATTCCTGTAAACAAGAAACAGCTGACTATGACCCTGCAAATTCCAGTTGAGAAAGCTCTTATGACAGTAATGCATTATGTTGTGTCCAGAATCCCTTGATAGAATTACAACATTACTGTACACAGCTGGGTGGATATTATTATGTTACACAAAGAAATCAAAGATTATACTATGAGGACACTCTTAAGTGCAACCAAGATTTGACACTAATGCACTTGAATACAAAGCTGGTGCCTCCAAATTTAGTACAGTACTTTTTCCAACACTAACTTTCTAACAACATGGACAAATAAAGCCATCCATACACTGGCAAACTACACTGTGCGGCTAGCGAAGTTTGCTGATGACAGTCTTGTTATTGTAACAGGAAGTGACTCAGCCTTGGCAACAAGAGATCAGACACTTTATTCAGAAGCATTAGGTCATTTTTTTTTCCCCTAACCAACCGTTTCACAAGGCAACTGGTTTTGTTTGAAAATAAATATCTATTTTGAAAGTGATTTGCTGAGGGAGTGGAGTTAAACATTTATGGTTAAGAATAACCACTCAGGTTAATTCAAGGCATCTGGAAACCTTCTGTCCTTTTAACTCTCTTAAATTTGCTGCCTGTACAAAATTCCAACCCCCAGGCAAAAATACCCCCACGTGGGTGAGTAAAGTAGCACCAGCTACATTATGATCATGAGAATGAGGATGAGTGAGGAGATATGTGTCTGAACCAGTAACTTTCCATGACAATTATACATGACTGATGTCAGCATTACAGCTAAAGTAAAACTACTTCACACAGGCATTACAGCTAAAGGAAATATGTGCCCTGTTGTAACGGCCTATTACATGGCTTTCCATCAGTTATTTATAAATGGTACATGGTATTATGCTACTTCTCCTCTAATCAGTGTAAACCAAAAATTCTCGAAGTATTTGGCATCCAGCCTAGCCGAGAACAGTTTATTTCCTTCTCTGCTTCTGCACTGTTATTTATTGTGTGTATCTTAAGCATTACATACAAGCTCATAAAACTATGTGGAGACAGAAAAAATAATATTCCTTTGAATACTACACTGGTATTACTAATTTTTGCTTCAAATACCTTTTAGCACAGTTCACAACTGTACAGAGGTTGCACAAAAAGAAAGTAACTGCTCAAACCAAACTAAAATTCTCCCTCTAACAATAAAGAGTAAACACGCCACCAGCTGCAGCACTCTGAGAACAGGATTTCGTCATCTTCCGAATATTTTCCTTATCTGCTGTAAGTTTAATTTTTTTAAAATACCAGTGAAGGATAATACTACACATAACAAAGGCTCAAATATCCCATGCAAACATATAAATAACAGTGACAGCCTTTTATTTTGGGCAGGGAGTAAGCAAAAAAAAAGTTCATGGGGGTATCTTAAAAAGCTCTATAGCAAGAGTGTTTATCTATTGCCTCCATACTGTGCCCAGAGCCTAATTTTAGGTATTAAAAATAAAACTCCAGACAATTTCCCACAACAGGCACTGCAAAAACACAGTAGGGCCTCAAGCATTCTTCTTTGGTATGAAAACACACTGGTTTTGTAAATGTGTGAAAAATTAAATTTTTCTGAAAAGTCACTGAGGTGAAGATGAAATTACAGTTCAGCATTACATGAAATATATCCTGAGAAACCTCAGCGCCTAATATTATTTCACTGTTACCTTCCTTGTGACACAAGCAGCATTTTATAATTCCAGCCCACTACAACAGCAGATTTTATAATTTTGCTGCTAAAGCAACATGGCTTTCTATGCTCTGTCAAACTGCATTTTTAACTTCTAGCAGGAAAAAATAGCTATCTCGTTCCACCATCTGCCAAAAACTACTAAACACAGGGTGTGCTTCTGTGATTTCAAATTGCAGAAGCCTAAGTTAACTCTAGTGTTATACCTATTAAATATAGTGACAATCAGAACCTAACATTTTCCAAGTACTGTGACACATTATTTAAGAAAGGTATTTCTACCATACTGGCCCGGACTTTAACTGGGCTAACACAGTCCAGGTTTCAGTTAGTTGTCCCTTCTGAGCACCATTATGTATTAGATGATTTTAACCACAGTCATTGTGAAACACTCAACTAAGACTCACTATCTATTCTTGGTGTAACATTGAATTTGAGAAGCGACATTTCTTTGTCCATACATATAACCATGGAACGCAATACGAACGTAATTTCAGCTCTTCTGCAAACTCTTCCTCTTCCATCTCTAGTCTCCTGATACAGTATGCTACTGCAATTGCCTGAAAAGACTTACTGCCTCAGAATCACAATTTTATACATGAAAACTCTCTCACACACACATGTCATTTTTTTTATATATCTCAAATTTGCTCAGATTTGAAAACACAAGCCCCCAGTGTCTTAACACTTGAAGGAAAATAAAAGGATCTCACATTTCTTATTAGCCACATTTTGGTACTTTGAAGCCAACATTGTGCTTTCCTGGGACCTAACATTTAATATATGACTGCTTGCAGTAAGCTTTCTCTGTGCTACATTCAACAGGCACAAATATATTGCCATCTTCCATTGGCACCATGTCAGTTTTACAATTACAAATTCTCCTTTCGCATGTGCTCTTCTCAAAAGCACTCATGTTTTAATGGGCCTTCATTGTACATGAAGCCTTAATCTAGGAACTGACAAGTTTCAACCCTGATGTTATATCTTTTACCGAAATAGAGAGTCCAAAGCTCTGATTCAGCCCACTCAGACAGGAGCAGCAGTGGACAGGAGTAGATAAACTGTAACCTGCTTGCTACTGTGTGCACCTCTCAGCTTCATCTCAGGCCAAGCTGACCCAAGGAGCGGGGGATGCAGAAAACTATCTGAGTTTTTCAGAAAAATGGCATATTTTTTCACATTCTTTGTAGTGCATGATATTATTTCAACTTACAATGAGGCACAGTAGCAACTAACTATATTCATGATTTGTAAAGATAGTATGATAATACAAGTTACATTTTCATAAGGACTAAAATATTTCTCTAGTTGTATACATTTGTGATGCTTTTACGAATGTAATGCATTTTAACGGTCTCAAGTTCTAAAATTAAAAGATTCTGAGAACTCATTTAGGGCATGCAAAATGAATTCCCTATAAAATACATGAGCATTTGGTGGAATACAAATATCAAACATACAAAGAGAGACTCATTAAATCATATTCTGAACGTTTTTATCTCCAATATGTACTGCAGCATAGAAAAAGGGGGGAAATAGAGAAGCTGTGCAGAATCTTTGTAGAAAACAGGAAGGAAATTGCATAGGAAACAAGGTCTCTTTGAAACTAAGGAAAGACACAGAATCTCTAGTTAGAAAAAGTATTTCAGAAAGTGGTCTTCATTTGCCTAACTCAGCCTAAAAGTGATCCTAACAGGGTCACAAAACCAGTTGTCAGGAGGGGAGAAAAACAAACTCTTATGAATCACAAGATTAAATAGAGAAAATGTACTATACTGAAATTAAATCCTAACCTAATGTAGAAAAATCATGCTCTTCCTAAGTATTTCCACTTCCCTGAGGTTTCCACTATATAACGGTGAAAAGTGATGTGCCTCAGGGGTCAGCATTGGCACTGGTGCTGTTTAACATCTTTGTTAGAGGCATGTACAGTGGGATTGAGTGCACCCTCAGCAAGTCTGCTGATGACACCAATCTGTGCAGTGTATTTTACAAGCTGGAGGGAAGGGATGCCATGCAGAGAGAACTTGACATGCTAGAGAGGTGGGCCTGTGCAAATCTCATGAAGTTCAACAAGGCCAAGAGCAAGGTCCTACACCTGGGTCAGGGCAACTCCAAGCACAAATACAGGCTGGGTGGAGAATGGATGGAAAGTAGCCCTGAGGAGAAGGACTTGGGGTGTTGGTTGACAAGAAGCTTAATGTGACTCAACAGTACACACCTGCAGCCCGGAAAGCCAGCTGTATCATAGGCTACATAAAAAGAAGTATGACCAGCAGGTCTAGAGAAGTGATTCTCCCCCTCTACTCCGTTCTTGTGACACCCCATCTGCAGTGCTGCGTTTAGCTCTGGGGCCCCCAACACAAGGACATGGACCTGTTGGAGCACATCCAGAGGGAGGCCACAAAGATCAGAGGGTTCTTATGAAGACAGTTTAGAGAGCTGGGGTGTTCAGCCTGGAGAAGAAAAGGCTCCAGGGAGACATTAGAGCAGCTTCCAGTGCAGAAAGGGGGCCTACAAGGAATCTTTAGGACTTTTTATGAGGGTACGTAGTGACAAGACAAGGGGGAATAGCTTTAAATGGAAAGAGGGTAGATCAGAAACTAGGAAGAAATTCTTTACTTATGAGGGTGGTGAGACATTGAAACAGGTTGCCCAGAGAAGTTATGGATACCCAATCCTAGAAGTGCTCAAGGCCAGGGTGGACAGGACTTTGACCAGTCTAGTGGAAGATGTCCCTGCCCATGGCAGAGGTGTTGGAACTAGATGATCTTTAAGGTCCCTTCCAACCCAAACCATTGTATGATTCTTTGATTCTCTGTCTCAATGAAACTTCAAGGAATTGGGAAACCTCCTCTCACTGACCCTGCTTGAGTAGGGGGGTTGGACAAGTTCTCAAGAGGTCCTTTTCAATCGTTCCGTGATTCTGTGAATATTTTTGTATTTGTTCCAGGATATTTACAATATCCAATTGTTTTCCTCAATTTACCAGTCCATGAGTCTTGCCTTCCCTAATGAATTCCACAGCCAACAAGGTCACAAACCAATCTCTGTAAGCAAGTAGTCTGTTTCCTGCTGGCTAGAGAGGATTTCACTTTCCTCTGTGCCCTACAACATTTCCCAATTTGTGATAATCCTGACTAGAACTTCCTCTAGCATGGGTTTTCCAGCTTTGTGTCAAGGTTCTTTTCCTACTGAAAATACAGTCTAAGATAGGGCACAGTGATACCAATAGGAAGCTAGGCTGCACTGTTGAATCTGAAAGCTCAGAAACATTCTTCAGCCTTCCCAGTTTATATGCAGAGTTCATGAGACTTACTGACAAACTAAAAATGATTATATTGAATTGACTTTTAAGGACATTAAATCCTTCCTTGCCTTGGTTCTTGATGTGATTGTCATCTGAGGTTGTGCATGTCTTGAGAAGGTTAGAATTTCCTTCAATATTGCCTCACTAATGAGCCACAAGTCCACCAACTACCAGAAAACATGGATGCCAATTGCACACATGGATCTTTTGCCAGTACAAATAGGATTTCAACTATTAATTCTTGTATTCAAGAAAAAAATAAAAATCATACGCTAACAGTTTTACATGAATTCTAAACTTACCAGTACAAATTATTAACCTTTACTCAATGTTATAAAATCATATAATTTATTAACAGGCTTTTCTGCTCCAACTCCTCATCTGAGTAGCCTGTTCTTTGTTCTGCAGTCTAAACTGCAGAAAATATTTCCTGTTAGCCATAAAAAGGGGAAAGAGCAATCATCATACACAGCTTTTAACAACAATGAAGCGTTTCCATCTTTGAAAAATAAAGATCCTGCAGAGCAGGTACTGTAAGGGTCATAAATGCATGTTGTGAATCAGTTCAATAAATCCAAAACAATTCTTGTTAAAATTATTGCAACAGAAGATACTTAACTACTAATAGAAGTGAAAGTAGACAACCCTTCTGCCTCTATATGAAAGTATGTGTTGTTTCAGTTTGAGAAGTGGCATATTATATAGACCAAAGAGAAAAGCAAATCTTAGTTAGAAAAATAAGGCAAAAAAGAAAAGGGGGAGGGGGAAATCAGCCCTTTAACAAATATCTGGGGGTTCCCAGAGAGACATTTCCTGTCTTCTTTATGACTATCTGGATCTCACAAAGAGTAAGGATGGGAGTCATGGCTCTAAAAGTAAAGTTGTACAGGAAATATGACATCCAAGGACACGTGGCAGGTATAGGCAAAACGCCAGTGACGACACAGAACAGTCACCCTGACCACACCAGCACTCTTGTTGAAGAGAAGATACCAGACAATGGAATATCCACTCCCATGATAAAGTCTGAAAGACAAAGGTGTGCTGGAGGTGAGTAAGTGCCAGCTCAGATCTGCCTCCAGACCCACTGTCTGAAACTCATGCAAGGACAATCTTGATTGTCTTTTAAACAACGGCACTGTAAATTACATTAAACTTTCTTTCCTTTTCTGTGTTGTGCAACATGCAGATGCTGGGTAATTGCCACTGGTCCTTGTTTTTTGATAGCACTTGAAATTGAGAACTGAACTAATAACTCTAGTTGAGTGGCCATTCCAAAAGGCAAAAAGCCTATTTAAAGGCTAAAATATGTCTGCTATGTATCTTAAAAAGTGAATATGTACATATTTGTTTCAAATATTACTTGATGACTAAAGAACTTGTGATACCATCAAAATATTAGTTTCTATGTTACAGATACATAATATTTTGCTGTTAAGAAGCTAAACATATCTTAATATGAAAAAAGTCACATAGTTGAAGATTTTCATTATGCAAAGGGTGACACAAGCAATCAAAGGAGTCCAGCAAGGGTAGATACTTGTTTCTGCTCAGAGTTGTAACACAAGATAACGCAAAGGGACCTACCTAGATACACAGTCCAAACCCCCATTATCACAGGAAACAGACACCTATCAATAAAATAACACTAAATAAAAATGAGGGATTAGACAAATTCATAAATTCATAGATAACAGATCTATAAAGAGATTTTTTTAAAGGCATATAGATAGAGCACCTAACATCATGAGCCTGACAATTTTGAATGCTAAGGGAATACAAAGGGAACTGACTGTAGAAAGTGGACAGGCTCATGCACACTCCTTAACTAAAATTTTTGCCACTGGGCTTTAGTCCTTGTTATTTTAAAGGGAGAATTAAAATCTAGTCCTTCCTTACCATAAGGTCTGAAGTTGAATTTCTGACATTTCTGCATACATTTTATTGTGGTTGAAGAGAGAATACTGAACATGACATACCATTGGCTTGATCCAGTAGGGCGCCTTCTTTTTTTATCACTAATTAACGGGACTTTCATTCCTCTACCACTACTGCAAGATTTAAAATACATCCTTGCTCCCCAAAATACAAAACATTCCAGTTTCCAGTCTAGACAATTCCGTAACCAACTTCTCTACAACTCTTCTTTTGCCTGTCATGTTTATTAGATAGTTTTTCCTCCCTGATATTTTTTTCTCTTCATTCAGAGGACAAATACATACCCTCTCAGCTCTTTTCTCTTTGGCTAGATAAACATAATTTTTTATTTTCTTTCTCTTACAACAAAAGTTATGTGGGGCACATGTCACCTTTCTATGCTACTTTTCACACACAGTGTACTTCCTAAACATGGAAGACCACGGTGAGATATGGTATTCCAGACATGACCTACCTTAGGACTTTGCGTGTTAGAATCTCTCTCTGGAAATGCTTTTTTCCTCACAATTTCATTTACCTCCCTGCAATTGGCAGAAATTCCTCTATTCAACCCCCTGATCCTGTGATGAGGTTATCTCATGATCAGTGACAAAATGGCCTATTCACCCTTATGTCAATACTAACTGATCATATCCTGCAATGCAAAATAAATCCTTGGTGTTGATACATAAGTGCGTGACCCTGAATTTTGTATAGTTTTGTGGGGGTTTTTTCCATTGGTATTACCCAAGCCCTCATAGCCATTTTTTTTCTGTGGTATTACAGTACAATCCACCTCTGTATTGACAACCTCTCCCAGCTTTGTGACATCAGTATATATTACTACATGCCTACTTTTTGAGCCAAAATCAGAATGGAAATATTAATAATAATTCTCCATGCAATATCAATTAAAATATTTTCACAAAGTTGAGGAAAATCAGACCTGTCAGAGTTCCCTTGAGAAAATTTACTGATTTTCTCTTGATAAGAAAAAAAACTATGCTCTTATCAATGAAATGCCTAAATAACGATATCATGTTAGTCTAACAAAATCTAAATTAGATACTAGAGGAGTCTCTATGGAAGCCAGCACAAGGATCATAATTCTGTATTTTAAATCTCTCTGATATACTATTAAAATCTGAAAAATTCCCAATGATCTCCTGCAATATTAAAAAATAATTAATAATCCAACAGAGAAATAAATCTTAGATATTATTTTTGAGGCTTTTTAAAATCCATGAAACTCTTCTAAAAGTCAGTATCACAAGTGCATTAGTATTGTGTTGGACTGCCAGTTTCTGACTCCTTGAAAGGCACATTGGTTGATACTTCAGGATTTTCTCAAAGATAAAAAGGCAGTGACATATTGTTAAATTTTATAGAGGTGTGGGAGTCTCAGATGCAGTTAGGCATATGCAGAACTTTTGAATGGCTAGGGAAAAAGGCCGTTTTACAAATAACTCAATACCATGCTGAGAGTTGACATCATATTGAATTTTCACAGGAAAAGTAATTTCACAAAGTGATTTTTGCTCAGAGATTTTATGTAAGTGGTCAGTACTATTGTAATTGTACTGCAATAAAAGTATATCCACTGAGATTATGATGGATGAAAGAATTACACATATTGTGTATTTATCTAATTCTGTCCTAGTTCAACCTCCTGGCATGAAATCAGTGCTCCATATGTCAATTCAAGACTGAAGCATAAGATGATGTATACTGATTCAAAATGGAATTAATACATGGATGCGTGTAAAGACTGAAATACCCTAAGGAAACACTGATATACTGTAGGAAGGAACTCAATGGAATGGAAAGGACTCTGACATATGTGCGACAGTTTGAGATGGGAGGTTTGTGCTTTGAGTAGACCTGGGGAAGCACCTTGAGGGTTAAATAACAGTCCTGGCAAAGACCTTTCCTTGGTGAGACAAGCACAACTCCTTATTCTGGCTGAAGAAGTCATTGCAGGTGTCCTGCCCTTTGGCAATGCACAGATTAAGCGACTGGTGCTGGGCCCTTAATGTCAAGCTACACCAATGATTATTCAGACACAGGAGCTATTGTTGAATGCCACGGTCTGACAAAGCGAGACTTTGTGAAGCCAGATGGTTACACCTGAGTTTACCATTTGCAGGAGCTGTTTACTTGTGTCTGATATTCATAGTACAACATTTCAAAGATGTAGGCAGTAGCTAATAAAAAATCATCTTTATTCTCTGTGCAGAAATATTGTTGTCACAGAGTGCTCAGACTACTGCCCTTTTTTGAACACTTTCTATAACACATTTTCAGTAAGAAGTCTTTCAACCTGAAACTATATCCAGTGTCCACACTCATTAACCTTCCAAGCATGCCACATGGCTCATCTTTTCATGCCACAGGGATGTGGGAAGATTGAAAGCTATTGGATTAAAAGGAACTTCACTTGAGCAAGCAGTGTTTCTATTTCTGAAAAATCTCCAGGAGAGCTTATTTACATTCATTGCATTTTCTTGAATTTTCAATTTTTGTGTTAATTTGTGAAGCAGTATCTATAGCACTGTTTGATACTTTACAAATGTACAAAGACACCACACACTCTGAGTCACAATTCATAAAGGCAAAGAATTGGTGCTATTTTAATTATCTGCACACATGCATCATTGTGTGTCCGTGTCTTTAAGCACTCAGATAAGAAGTTTTCATTCTCCTTCAAACACGGAGGCACCTTAGAATACCTAACTTTTTAGTGGTTCACTTCCCACACTGCTTTCCATGACACTCTGATCAGTTATTCTTTGTCCTGTGTTCGCATTTAAGCATGTCCGTTCCCAAATTATGAGACAACCTCCCTAAAAGAAACGTGGTTGTTTCAACAGTTGCTGCCTAAACCACTAAAAAATAATACCATGAATATCAGCCAAAAGCTAGAGAGCAATTCCACAATGCTTTGGTCCCAGCAACCGCACAGAGGAGCCAAGGACAGAAACCCCCAAAGCTCATACTTCAGAGGACATTCCCACCATGTAGCAATAATGAGTCACAGTGAAGCAAAAGCCATCTGTTCATCTGGACACAGATACTGCTTGTCATTTATCAAAAAACATTTCCACTGAGAATCCTACTGCAGTGTTAATCTCCCTACATAGACAAACCTTTGTGTTTCAGATCTTCTGTTCTGTAAATCAGGAACACTGCAGCTTCCTTTTACCCTGCTTTATCTGTTTCATCTTTTTTGAAAACAGGCTAGTCAGGAAAGGGATCGTCTGTGTGGCTGTATTGATATTTACAGCTTGGCTACAACCATGAGGTCTCCAAGTCAACTCATGAGTCTAGCACTTCTCATCAAAACCCAAGTACTCAAACACAGTGACACAAAGCATCTCCAACCTCAGCCAGCAGCACTGCTGTGTTTGTGAATTCCTTCTGCAGCACTGCCTTCCTGCTCCTCCTTTCCATTCCCATTGCTGTATGACTTGGCCAAGTTGGGACCCTTCTTAATCCTGGGAAACTGCCATGTTACATCCTTCCCCCTACAGACATTCCTGACATTAGCTATTGATGAAACTAGGCAAAGTGCAGTCATAATTAATATGCTGTATCTTGAAATAGTGAGCAGCAGAAACACACTCTGTAAAGGGAACAATAAGCCCTAATTAAAGTCATGCTTAACTAATCTTTCTGAGATGAGGACTGTCATTTAGCATATGTTCTTGCCACATGTAGCCCAATGGGATTTAGCACTGCTGTTGCATTTAGGTGTTACCACAACATAAACAATGATAATAACAACTACAGAAGTACAAATCTCTTTTTTTTCCCTACTATGACTGCTTAAGTAGGCACCATATTTCAATTCACTTTACTACTGTGCAGTTTGGGTTACCACCATGTAAATGTCTAGCAGCTCACATGTGCTAAATGTGAGGGTGGATGGCTAATTCTTTTCATGTGTGTAATGTTTTGGATCAAATTATTTCCACATTCATTTTGATGGATTAGGTTTCAGGTGGACAAGACCCAAAAAAATCAGATGAACTCTTAAGGATCCGGCTGCACTGAAGACATTCTAAACAATGACATTTAGAAAGAACGAGAAAGAACTTCTTACTTCTATTAAAATTAAATTTACAACATGTAGCCATAATTATCTCAAAGGACCATCAGCAATCTATAAAACAAAAGTGTGATCTCATATTAAATCAGATGATACTAAAAAGATCACCTAAAAAGATCAGCTTTAAATTTTATTTTAAAGAAAATTTAAATATTTTCTTCCTCAAATCAACAAAGCAATGCGTTTGTTTCAAAGGACACTACTTTTGATTTCTAGTATGCTCCTAAATGCCATGATTTTCAAATGAAATTAAATGAAAAAAAACCAAATGAGATTAAAAACAAAATAAAAATCCCCACATGAATGAATTTCATAAACTGCAAGAGAATGGAAAAGACCTAGAGAAAACGATTTTGGCTTTTGTGCATGCATATTCCCTTAATTGTTTGCCCCTTCAAAATAACAAGTTGCATGGAGCATTTAAAGCAAAAAAGTGCTTATTAAAACAAAACATTTTTATCTTGGACATCTAAAAAATGTCTGCAGATTTTTGAGAGAAAAGGATTAGATCCAAATGGCAGGTAGAGAAGACAGAGAACACCATGTAATAAAAAAATAATAATAGATGATTCCTGCACAGAGTAAACCTCCAAAGAAGACAGGCAAGCTTTGCTGGAGAAATGTTGAAGAAAGCAGCC
>JANRGW010021651.1:0-22721 GCA_024733675.1 Psilopsiagon aymara
TTATCTCAACCTGTGGGAGTTGCATTCTTTCGATTTCTCCTTCCCATCCCTCCAGGATCAGAGGGAAGAAAAGGGGGAAGTGAGTGAACAAACTGCGTAGCTGATTTATGGCTTAAACCACGACACCTAGCTGACTTTTTAAGATCATGAAGGACAACTTTTACCCCAGGACTGCCCAGTCCACCAGTAAACCATGCCACTAAGGGCCTCATCTACATGTTTTCTGAACTCTTCCAGGGATGTTGATTCAACTACTTCTATGGGAAAAGAAGTAGCTAAGACCAGTAATTTATAATAAATGTCTTTTTATTTTTGTTGCCACAGTAACCCGATTCCACATACTATTTGTTCTGCAGACAGAAATGACTCTCTCCTCTCTGTGTATCTCTCTACTAACAAACTATACGAAGTGTGTCAGAACTTGGGTCATCCTGTGCATCTCTGCAACTGAAGCTCCAAAGAAGAGCAGCAGCACTTCATCAAAGGCTTCAGGCCACTTTCTTATCTGCCTTGTGAAAATGCCCAACTGTAAACATATATAGTGGCATAAGTTACACAATAACTAAGCATCAGTGTGAACATTTGAGTATCATTCATATTGAGCCTGCAGAATATTCTATACTTCTTTAATTATGAGGACACTACTTAGCCCATTAGGAAACCTATCATTCAGGTTTGGTACAAATATACTTCCAAGGGCAAGTGTCAGTTTTCCTCATTTTTCTAAATCAGCCCTTAAAAACAGACAAGAAAACAGTTCACTTCAGTTTTAGACATAGGGTGAAACCCAGAGTGGTCCTTTTTCCCTCATGACTACTTATGTGGTCTGTCGTCCAAACGCTATCTTAATACAATACTGAGCTTTTGACATTAAATAGCAAAAAGCGCTGAATAATGTTTCATTGGCATCATAAGAAAGCAAGGCCAGGTTGGACATAGCCTTGGGTGGCATGGTTTAGTGGAAGGTGTCCCTGCCCATGGCAGGGGGGTTGGAACTAGATGACCTTAAGGTCCTTTCCAACCCTAACTATTCTGTGATTCTATGAATATGCAATTTAGCCAGTTTGCTATACAGATGACTGTAGCTATAGAGCGCATACAGGTCAGCAGCATGTAACAGACTTACTAGTTAAATTAGAAACCATAGCAAGTGTCTCAGTATGAAGGGTCTAGACTCTAAAAATAAAGCCTATTATCAATGGAAGTGCATAATACTGATTACCACCTTGCTGCAAAAAGGTCAAACTCACAGGTATGCTTAGGAGCAGCCTCCATCTAAGAAAACAAGGAGATGGAGTTTGAAACAGTCTGTTCCAAATACTCTGCATTTCTGAAGCTGCATGTGACTCATTAGCCAAAGTTATCTGACAGAACAGAGCAGCTTCTGTTTGGCTTGTCGAGCACTGCTTTTAGAAAACCAGCCTATTTAGCTAGAATGTGTCTGCTGGAAGAGCTTAGGAAACTGCCCACATTGCCAAGTCACAGGCAGCTTCATGGCCCCATACCCCAGTGACAAGCTTGAGCCAGCACTGTCTGATACAGATAACCTTATTAGCTCAGTAACGAGCCTTTCTAACCATGGCCACCTTACTTGAAGCCAGCTCTACACTTGAACAAAACAGCTGTGAAAACATTGCTGTGGCCATGCTGAAGAAATGACTGGTTTGGAGACAAAATGTGCCACCAAGAAATGAACTGCCTCCAATCAAGAAAGTCAGGGGCATACAGCATAATGCAGGAAGGGGGGAATATGCCCCACACAGCTGGGTCACAGGACAGGGCACAGAGCACAGGCAGGATGCACAACCTTCCCTACTGAATCCTCCAGCCATTGCTGCAGCACCAGGTAAGCAGCTCCATTGCTGGATTTCCACAGCTGTGTTTAAAAGCCAGAAAGGAAGCTACCTGGGAGCAGTTCCTCCTGTGTTCTCACCCTATTCAGGGAGCTGGGGAGACTTCAGACACTGTCTCCAGAATCAACTAGGTCACTGCAGGCTGCCTTTTTTTCTCAGTCCAAATGGCACATTTGCATAGTACCATTAAAACTGGATGGTGGTTCTCAATCTTTCATAGCAGCCCCTAGTAATACCTACCTTAGTTCCCAAAAGCAACATGTTATCAAATCCTGGGCAGCCCAAAGAGAAAGGGACAAAGTAGATGCCACAATGTGAAGCAGAAAACAACAAAGGCACTTTTTGACCCCCTCCAACACTACAACATATAAATGAAAGCAATCATGTCTGCAATTCAAATCCACCCACTGTACTATCTGTACAAAGTCACTTCCTGAAATAAACACACGAATCTGGGCTAAACTCTGATCAATTTAAACCAGTCAGAAAGTAACTCAGGACCAGGAATGTTTTGTAGCCTATGGAGTTAGTTCTGACTTACATCAGTGGCTTCCACAATAAGCAGGGCAGTTAAATTCAGGCCTGAATGACCACTTTTTTGCCCTGGCATTTTTCTCTCTCCTTCATCACTCTCAAATACCACTGGAACTGTTTTGCTGTGGTTACTGACGCTGAGGTACAGGCAGCACTGAGGATTACTGCAGGGGCTGAGAGAGACTCAGAGCCTTTTTATTTTCTGCAACTGATAAAATTTATAAACAGCTGTTGACTAACAGTCAACTGGCTCCCTGGAGCACAGGGTGCTATTTCATTGCACTTCTACTAGCACAGGTCCATTTTGTCACTGCCACCATAATAGTCTCCTGCTGTCAGAGCAGCAGTGTGCCTGTGACTCTGCAAAACAGCTGTTTTCTTGCCACACCTGACTGAAGCAAGGTGGACACAAGGGAAAATATGGGAGGAAGGTGGAGTACTGCAGCTGCTGTTATGAGCTGTCCACAGTGAAAGGCAAGCTCAGCTAATATCCTGCCTGGAGCTGCAGCTGAATTATGAGCACACGAAGCAAGTGGAAAAATGTGTTCCTTGCTTGGTAAGCACCTGCTTTCAGCATCACAATTGCTGCACTGCCAGGTTCTCCTTCAGCTGTGGACATTAGCAGAAAGCTTACTTAACCTCAGCTTGTTCAAGGGGTGCTTTCAGGTAAAAGTAAGCCCACTAGACCAGCAGGTGTAACTAATTGCTTTCAACCCAGACCAATCCAAAGGGAGAGGCAATACAAAAACTCATAGAGATGACTTTTAACAATAATCCTTCAAACATAGGTACCATCCTAGGAAAAAGTGAAGAGCACCTGAGGCGGGAGCATTTGCCAAAAATGTGTAATCTTAGCTGTTTCTCTCTGTCTAGGGTAATAAAGCTATCTATAATATGTTTCAAGTGATCCATGTCATACCATCATGAAAGACTCAACATCCCAATGCCCTTAACCAGCAAGAAAAGAGCCTGTATCATATGTAATCCTAAATTATTACAATTTATGAAAACTCATATCACTTCCTGCTGAAACAATTTTAGATAAATGAATGTGCTTGTTCCATTCAGACACAGGAAGGACTTGAAAATTGATATTTCTGTGCATTAGCATAAGAAATCAAGTGCCATGGTTTTAAGAGACTGCTGTGAATAGCCAATTTTTATTTACAGAGAATGTTACCAGCAAGTGCTCTTTATAAGAGAAGCTCTTTGTTACAGTCAAGATGACTCACTATGTTATATACTCCTGCTTACTAGAAATCTATGAAAAACCAAAAAGAAAAAACTATGCTGCTCTGGACATTGCTTTCATTTGTCTGAGTTTCCTCATATCACTTTTTTCTTTATAGGAAACTGTTCATGAAGATGCTACAAAAACTTTCATAATACATTTTATGTTAGAGCAAACAGGCTATTCCTGATGCCCTTGTTTTCTTTTAAAGCCAGAAGGGATCTCTCCCAACTTCCCCCTGAAAACAACACAAAACATGAAAATCTAATTTCTGAATGTACATGCAAGCTTCTCAGAAAACATGCAATGCTATGGACTACAAACTGTCTTGTTTAATTTGTTGCTTTAGAATAATGTTAAAAAAGATATAGATTTTTTTTTCCAAAACTGTTCCATGGAACAAACAATTTTTGCATGTATACTTCAATTAATTTCCATGAACAAAGCCATTATTGCAGCCAAACCAAGTACGAAAGCCTGCATCATTGTCAGTCACACATTCCACAAGTACGATGGCTCACTTCCTCTCACTCCATTTTTCAAACCAAAAAAACTGTTATAGTACACGTTTCTCAACCATAATTTGGACTTTTTTTTTTTAAACAAACTATTGTGACTATGGTGTATGAAAACACATGCATATAGTTAACTTCTCTGTATTTATCCACCATAGAAGACTACTAAACTGCACAAACTTTAGAGTTAACACCAGAACAAGCATATGAATACTCTCTATTACTAGAAGCTAAGGAATGAATGTAAAAGCTTTATTTCATGTAAGAAATACATGAAATTTCTTCTCCTTAAATGATATCTCAGTTCAGAGGAAAACAGGAGTTGTATCAAGCAAATTCATGTGAAGACAGAACAACTTTCATAAGCCTGCAATTATTTTGTACATTGTCAGTTTAACTTTGTTTTAGCAACATTGGTAATTTTTAATGATTGTAAATTATTAGAAATCATTTATGAAACAGCATTGAAACTGCACATGAACAAAACTTATAAAAATTCCTAGAAAGCCTTCAAAAATTCAGGGAGTACTGCACACAGCACATGTCCTTACAGAAATGTTGGACATTACTGTAACTCAGTGCTTTTAAGGACCCAGATAATACTGAACAAAGCAAGTCATCCTTATTTTACGAATTATTTTTCCTAAACTTTCTTTATCCATTCCTAGATTACATAACTTGAAAAAGTTGCATAGCCTTACACTTCAGCTTCTGAATCCCCCAAATGAGTACAGACCTTGTTTTCCCTCATCAGCAGTACTGACTATAGCATCAACTTGGCAGTGATATAAACTGGAGTGGACAAATGCAAAGCAGTAATTGCGCACAACCTGCAGACAGCTAGTAACAGCTGAATTACACGCTAAAGTCTTGGCTATAATGTTATAATATATTGTAAATTCTTATATTATTCTTAACACTGCAGGACTTGAATTTTCATAAATTTTGACAACTCTTCAACAAAGTGGTATTATTCTCAATTTTTAGAAACTAAATGGAAATTAAACAAACATGTGAGTGTTGGACATAATACTTAATTGCATACAGATCCATAAATCACTTCCAATTGTAATTAACAGCTCCTTAATTGAAAGTGACACAATTGCTTTCATTCTCCAGAAGTGACAAGTCTCAAATCTTTGGTTGAAGTGTGATATTCCTAGTTTTATACCTGCCTTCATTTTCAGTGTTGACATGAACAGGATAATGTTCAATTTATAATACATGGATTTTACTCTAACCCAAATTCATTAGAACTGGAAAATAATGCTAAATTGAATAGGCTTGTTCTTACCTTGGTAGAAAAACACTTTCCACTACGTAGAAGTCTTGCATAAGAACATCTCTGTCTGGTTTTGATGTAAGGTTTCCCACTGTGTATCCTATTCCCAGCTGGATAGCACCTTTAATAGCTGAGGATGCAGTCTGCACAGAAAGTAAGAATTCAGGGATGAGTTTGCTAAAAATACATTTCTTCATCAGTAACACTACAATTCTTAATAATTTTTGTTGTAATAATGGAGTACCATCTTTACCTCTTAGACCTCAGAGGGCTGACAGCTTTTCAATTAAAAATATACAGGAAGCACTATGTTTTAGCAGAAGCTTCAAAAATCAATTATTTGGTTGTACAGCCTGCAACTTTTCAAATTGCCCAAAAAACGCAGACATTGGGTTGTAACATCAGAGAATCACAGAATAACAGGTTGGAAGGAACTTCAAAGATCATCTCATGCAACATTTCTTAGCAAAGCTACAGTCCAGCAAGGTGTCTCAGCAGCCTGTCCAGATTAATCTTCAAAGTGTTCAATTTTGGGGAACCCACCAGTTCCCTGGAGAGACTTTCCTAACAGCTGATGGGTCTCATTGCGAGAAATTTTTCCCTAGTGTCCCAGTGGAATCTTCCTGGGAATAACTTGTACCCATGACCCCTTGTCTTTTTCATGTGACTCCTTGCAAAAAGGCAGCCTTCATCTTCTTTGTAGTCACCTTTAAATGCTGAAACATAGTGATCAAGTCTCACCTGAGCCTTCTTTTTCTCAAAGCTAAACAAACCCATTTCTCTCAGTCTTTCCTCAGATGACAGGCTTTCCAGTCCTTTGACTATCTTTGTGGCCCTTCTCTGGATACTCTCCAGCCTGCCCACATCTTTTCTGCATAGTGGAAACCAAAACAAAACACAGTATTCCAGGTGTGGCATAATTCCTGACAAGCGTGGAACAATGACTCCTTTATCTCTGCTGGTGATGCCCTTGTGTCAACCTGGATTTTTGATCCCAAGGCCTGAGACTCAACAGTGCTGGTAAAGACAGACAGAGGTGAAGTGTTGAGAACATCTGCCTTTTCAGTGTTCGTTACTGATTTATCTCTCCTGTTTAACAGTGGGACAATATTTTTATCTGTTTCTATTTGTTTTTACCTGACAAACTCTTTCTTGTAGGTCAGGTTTTGTAGGCCTTTCTCTAGCCAATTTCAGTTAAACCTTTTGCTTTTCTAACTGCATCCATGTACATCCTGGCAATGCCCTTTCAGTTCTCGATGGTTATTTGTTCACTTTTCCATCGTCAGGATGCTTCCATAAGGGTGATTTAACATCATCTGATGCTTACAGCAGAGTGAAGTGACTTAAATTCAACAAATAAGGCTTGAAAGGGAGAGAAGGGTTCAAAAGTACAGCACAAAACATTAAGAGATAACTGTAAGTATATAAATTGAGACTACCTCTGAAACTTTCTCACACTGACTAGACAATCCTACTTGATGGATTGAAAAATATGTGAGAACTGAGTTAAAGTAAGAAATTAGTAAAGAAAGGAATTCTTACAAAAAAAATTGAAAGAGTGAATAAAGAAAATCACTGATTAGGAAAAGAAGGCTATTGGTATCTTCCCTTGGTATGGTGTATTTTCACCAGTCTGAAGATACCATTTTGGTGCCCTCTTCAGGTTTTACCTCCCACTCACCAAACAAGGAAGAGACTATATCAGAGGAAGCAAAGAACACCAGAAGCTTCACAGTCAGAACTGCTTCAGCACTTGAACAAAAAACATTTCAGGAGTGAGAACTACATAAGAAAGGGTTCAAGAACACAAAACTACTCTTGTTATAGTTCTTGGAACAGCATATACTAGAGTGAGTGCTTCGTTTTAGAAAATGAAAGACAGAGATGTGTAGCTCCTAAATAATTAAGACTGCAGACCAAGCAGAACTTGTAGTTGCATAACAGTTTAGAACAGGCAATTTGGTGGGAACAAACAACACTACCATTCTTAGACTGCTACTTTGACTACTAAAAAGATTTGGTTTTGTGTCATAAGAAGATTCACATTTTTCTTTCCTTGAAAGGCCTCTATTCATGAATGATTAATGCCCAACAAAAGCAGTACTTATGTAACTTTGATCAAACCAATACTCATACAAATAGTTTCTGCTTCATAGCTGGATACCCATCTTGTTCAGTGCCACAGCAAGGGACTGAATACTGTGCTGAAATAGCACAGTACTGTGTTTTATTAATGAGAGAGGGTAAGCTATTAAAAAAAAAAAAAAAAAGAAAGCCCACAGAAAAACTCCAACCCCCCCCCAAAAAAAAACTCAAACCAAAACACATACACATCCTCCTCAAACCAAGGCAGGAGGCAGCCTGCAATGTGATTTCAAGCGGAGAACTCTGGATCAGCTTTCAAGTCAATGAACAATTTCCGTAGGATTTCTGAAAATTCGAAAGAAGACCTACAGTCCTTTGAGGGCAGACTGTCTACTAGTATGGCGTGGACCTTATCCACAAGGATATCTTCTTGTTAATTTCCACTCCTATTGAAAAGTGTCATCAGCATCCCCCATCACTTCTGGAGCAGTGACAGTGATAGCTTTAACAGAAAAGCAATGTTAGGAAATCATTCAGGATACTTTAACAACTGTTTTGAAACAAACTGATAGCATTTACAGGATGCTGAAGGCAATTGCTGGCCCAAAGTCAAGTCTTTGTGAATCACTGTTACAAGTTAACCCTAACAAAGACTGGTCATTCAATATCGCCTTATCAAATGCCAAGTTTTTGTTTTCAGAAGCTTTAAAATGAAAACAAAATAAACCTTGAAATTTGTCTCAATGCAAACACTTGTCTTGGTTTAACTTCTTTATATTATTTTGTGATTAAGAAAGGAATCCAAGGAAGAGAAAAATCTGCCCTTCAAGCCTTAGAGGAAATGTTCTTGATTAATAATTTTTATTACTATGAAAATGTATTTACTGGAATCTACAAATGCAAATGGAAAAATTAACTCACTCACTCATTTTTTCTTACTCAGGCATCTCTTTTAACGTCCATGAAAGTAGCAAAATGTAGTTTTAAACCTAAGCCCCTTGCTTCTTTGATTTTTTATCTTGATTACTCTCCTGCTTTAGAATGAGCAATAACATTCAGCAACCCTCTGTAACAGAAGTTCTCTCTTCTAGAGACTGAAATAATATTTCCTTTCTATGAGCTTCATGCAGAGGTTTAGAAAGTGGCCTTCAGTTTATGTATCAGCTGTAACTGTATAGCTGACAGGGGACACTGATTGTTCAGTGACTTTTTTACTTACTATTGAGTTTCTGAAGCTCTAAGAAATGGAAAGATGAGAATAAGCAGCAGGATAAACAAATTCAGTTGATGAAGTTTAGACTACGAGACTAAATGGATTTGTAGCAAATGGTGCACACTGTGACAACAACTGTCTTTGCCACCTACAGAGGCACAACAAAGGAAAAATTTTACTAGCATCATCCCTTTGCTGACTAGAGTACTACTGCCTACTGCACAGGCACTTTGGTGCTTTTTGTACTAACAATGACAACAGAAACCCATGAAAATTGGTAGTTTCACATTAAATTACCTTTTACTGGCTCTGATACTCTGGCTCCTAACATGCCAGGCCAGAATCTGTCCCTGGCAACATACAACAGCATAAACTTGAATGGGCTCACAACCTCACCTCTGAGATCAACCACAGTCTGACTGACTTATACTAATCTTCACTCGTGGTGCAGTGAAAAGGACAGACCTGTTCTTTCTTTTTCAGCCCACAAAACCTGTGCATCAGTACTCTTCCCACTGTGCCAGCAAGTTTCTCTGTGTCCAGCCACATTGGTTACAAAAGAGTTGACAGAAGTTTTTAGCGGAATCAGTTTACCAATTCATGTAAGCATCAATGTAAGCCACCCAGCTGAATAAAAAAAAAAATCTCACACCCTCACAGAATAAACCAAATTGGAGGGGGCTTATGTTGGTCTTTCTACTGGCTGCAAGACAATTTGGAACTAGCAAAAAGCCTACCTCCTCAAAATTAATGTGTCATCACCTCCTGAACACATCTCAAGGGACACTGAATTGATACTATCTCTGTGTTTTGTGCCATATGAACCCTCCAAGCTGAAATTCTTTTTCAGAGTAGCAAAATAAATGAGAACTTAAATCCTTTCAAAGCAGGTATTGAGTTTGTGCATAATCCCACAGATGTACTAAGCAGGATTTTAACATTGCTTTTCCTACAGATAATTGTTTCCAGGATAGTTCTGTAAAATTTACATTCATTGTTTTCATAAAAGAAATGTGTTAATCAGACACACAAATTTATGTAAAGACATCTAACCTTCAGATAACAGAAAAAAATAAATTAATGAAGCTATTTAACAACTGTGCAAGTTAGGGACAAATCTACTGAAAGGACTGAAAAAATCTTCCCTTTAAGAAAAGAATAAACAAAAATATACATCTCATAGTTCCAGAAAATACACATTACTCAACAATTATTACCGTGAGAGCGTGCAGGTTGTAAATGGCTGGCAAACCTAGCCAACCACTGATATGACGTAAAGAATTGGTACCAAGTACATGCTACACAAAGACTTCAGATATGGTAAATAATATTCCTTTAAACCAGCTTTCTTGTCTTCTCTCCATATTAGTATGAGTCTGTTACTGACAGGAAACAAATTACTTAGCAAACCAAGAGCACAGGGGAACTGAGTAGAATACAGGCTTCATTTAATTTAACAGAAGTTCCCCTCTACTCTCACTTACAAAATTATTCTCACATTCTTCTTTCAACTCAAAATTGCTCTTGCTAGGTCTTTACGCATTCCCCACAAGCAGCTCATGAAAAATGTAACTGCAGTATTCTGGCCTTCTTTGGAAGTGGAATCCTAGTGACAACCTTTAGGACTGTGTGGATGTGAACTTTGTCCTTGTTTACCTCTTCTCCCTGTTTATAACTCATTTTATCACAGCTGAAGTATTAATTTTATTGCAGGTGAAGTCTGACCTATAAACTTTCTGGAGTAAAGATGGTGATTCTTTCAGAAGACATCTGCCTTATTGCAGGTGCTATAAAGCAATGAGAAAAAAAAAAACAAAAAACAAACAACTCTGCCCCAGCAACTCTACCTCATAACCCTAGAAGGCAAGATCATGTTCCCTTTCTTTCACCCTTTGTACTACTGTCATTCACACATGTTTAAAATCTGACTAATGAAACAGTAGAGATACCCAGTTACCAAAGTTCTGTGTAAAAAATGGGAAGAAAAAGGCACCTGAGCAGAAGCCACCTCTGATAAGCACTGCCCTGCAGCCATGCTTCCCACAGTGTAGTTTCCATTAGTTCACTTCTGTCTGCTACCTGTGAGGAAGCCTGCTCTCATGTCTCACACTAGCTCACTCTGCTGCTTAGGGGGGGTTTAATGAACTGCAGTAGTGTAGAACAGCTGCCTTCTTTTAGGCAGCATTCTCTAGCGAAGTTCAAAAAAACCCCAAAAACATTAAATTAAATCCACAGGATCTCACTTGGTCAAAGTGATTAAGGCCAAATGGGTTAGGCCAGATAAGAATTTTCTGCTACAAGTAATCATTTGTTCTTCAGTTATGGTAGCTGCCATAAGTAAGAGAAACCCATGCACACTATCACTCTCATGCAAACAGTTTATCTTTCCCAGACTCCTGAAAAGATACTAAGCTTCCACAAATTGTGTAAACTCTTAAGCCAAAGAACCTGGGAAGAATGCTTGTTGAAAACCAGCATGTCTTCTTCAAGCAACACTTAAAATAAGTTCTCTCTGAACATTAGGAAGTTGCAATTTAGTTTCAAGATGTATGTGTGGTTATTGTCTAGTCCGTTCCTTTTGCGCTAGAGCTCTTTTGGCTTTGAGTGCCTGCTGTGCTTACAGTCGCCACAGAAACTGCACTTCCTGCAGCTGCTTCTGCTGAAGCTGTTGTGTGTGGCTAGTGCATCAGCATGCTCTCTTCAGCTGCTACATCTGAGCTAGAAATCTGCTTACACATAATAACACAAACAGGGAAATTAAAATAGTTACTAGGAAATCCCACTGACTCTATAGTTTTACTGTTTCTATCTGGAATCATGGGTCACTATAGCTATGGCACCCTTTTACTCTTCCTTCAGTTCACATCGTTTTTATCAAGTATTTGCCCAGCTGTTACAGGTCACACTTCATGAGCCTGGACTAATACCCGTCATCCGCTCCTCTGGGTCTTGCTCTGGGGTGGGAAGGATTTAGGTGGGTTGTGAATGGCTAGTATTAAGCTGCTCTTTCTTCCTACAGAACAAAATTACCTCAGTACTGCTAGCCTGCTTTGCAAGAAGCAGCTGTGACCTCCAAAGGAAAACTCTGGTCAATATTTTTCTTTATAATAAGGCAATTTTTAATTCAAAATAACCAGGAAGATAAGACAGATATTTACTTGTACAATGTAGATGTAATTAGAAATGGTCGCACACACCCAGAAAAGTAAAGGTCTGCAGCAGAGCTGAAATATCCAGAGTGCACCTATATCACAATGCTGAAATTATACTAGTCTATGCTATCTTCTTCTGTCATTCTTTTTCTTTGCATCTTAGATCAACGCCTCAGCACAGACTAATCCGCATTACATGCTCCACTATTTAGTGTTGTCTGTGCCTTCTAAATTATACATATCAATAGCTGTGCTATTAAAATATAAACAGTAAACCATATCTTTTTCTGGTATAGTATGCTGGATGCCATCATAAATGCTGGCTGACTAAACAAGTGCGACTGCTAATAATATATATATTTTTTAACCTCTTTATAGAATCGATGCTCAAAGTTGTTGAAAGGAGTTTTCTTGTAGTTCTACCAATAATTTAAACAACTTTGTCAGGATGCTGTCCTAGGAAATTGCTAAGACATCTACACGTTACATTCTTCCAGCTCAACTGCTATCAAAATGATTTTCTGACCCAACCTGTATCTGATCTCCCTTCATTTTCCAAAATTGCATTCAGTGACTCCATGTCTTTCAATTAATTTTTCCTCCATTTCAAAACATACATGCTGAAATTTCAGATAGCCATGAATCCAAGTGCTTTGGATCTTATCTCTACCTCTCTGAGGAAAAGAATTTGAGACCAGCAAGTTTAGTAGTAGCCATGGATCCAGGCAAAGCCACCAAATACTGTCAGTTTGGTACATTTTGCAGATACACACAGTGCTCAAATGTCTGCCACTGAAAACACAAATCCCAGTGAAGCAAAACTCCAGTATCAAAATTTTTATGTGCAAGAATAAGTTCCCTATATGCAGACATTAGACACAGGGCATAAGCCAGTGCCAAACGTGATGCAGCAATACTGCTTGTACATGGCAGGGGGGTTGGAACTAGATGATCTTAAGGTCCTTTCCAACCCTAACTATTCTATGTCTGCCAGCTCTAACAATAGGTAGCTGGTTTCCTTTATTAAAGCAGATTTCCTTTGCCCCTGGCTAAGTGACTCATACTTACGATACAAATTTTCAAATAGGTTACCTAAAGCACTTGTAATACACTAAGCAAAGGAGCTTCAAGACATGTAGTAAGCAGAAACAAAGTAAAATTGTATTTATGTGTGGCAGCCTTCAGATTTTATAGACATCTGTGCCACATTCTTGCCACTCCACTGCTATTAAGGTTCAGGATGCTACTGAAATCTGTTTTGTCAGGAAGCAGATTTTGGGACTACTGTGTGATTGACGACATTACAATGCAAAAGCTGCATGTGTGTCAGCAGCTTCTCACACCAGTCTGTAAAATATTGTGAGGAATTGGAAAAAAAAAAGAAAAAGTGGCTATTGCATACTGCAGATTTCAGTGATAGATAGACTTAAAAGGATAGACTGTGATGGATATCCAAAAGAAGCTATTCTGATGACTGCATCTTGTTGCCAGGATCCCTTGCTACTTTTTTGTCTTCCATCATGACATGGAACAAATAATCACAGTTTGCTCCTATTCCTCCTTCCTTCCCCTCTCTCCAATGTATCTCTTCCTGAAAAACACCTCAGAACACCTCTGAAAACCTCCACTCTCAAACAGCTGTCCGCAGTTTGCATAATTTAAGATTTCTTTGATCTCAGTTATTAGAATCCTCCATTCTAAAAGCTACATGGAATATATATCTGTGAAAATTCATTAACCAAGTTCTTTGATTAGAGTGACAAACTTTTTAGGTGATATCCACACTGTAAATTTAGCAACTTTACAGATTCAGAGAAAACCCAGGAGGAGATAGAGAGATTATAATGCTTATAGCAAATGACTGCAGCTGAACAGCCAAGAGACCCACCCTAAATGACACCGCTTTAAAGAGAGGATATGCAAGGGAAGGTTGTGGTTTTCAGAAGAAAAGAAAGCAAACAAAGCAAAACCAAAACAAAAACTCAAACTAAAACAGAACCAAAAATCAGAAAATAACTTTCTACCATCTCTCAAGGTCTTTGACTAAGCCATATGTGATAATTAAAAGCCCCAAGAGCATTTATGTCAGATTGCACTGGCAGAAAACACAAAAGTTAGACAAAAAAACCCCACAAACCAAACAAAAAAACCACAGCTGAATGAAGAAGCATGATCCATACTAGAAATTGTGCAAATATCTTCTTCTAGTTATGCATTTCAGAACCTGAAAGGATGTTGAGGCAATGGTCATGCAAAGGCTCACACAAGGATTTAGTAAAGACATTTAGTTAGAGCTCCAAGGTGTTCATGTTCATGCAGCTGGCAAGTCAAATTTTCTTCTGCCAGGGAAATGGGCCAAAACTTGAGTATTGTTTGAATACACAAAACTGAAGAAATGAAGATTTAATTAATTCAGGAACATATTGCTACTGCATGGCAAAGATATCAGAGGTCAGAAATAAGATTTTCTGTTATTAACAAGATTCCTTTTTCACACAGGATGAACAAGCAAGTAATCTCTTTTGGAACTCTCTCACAGCCAAACTGTGCTAAAGTTACAGCAGGCCAAAATACACTGATACGCAAACAGAGAGAAAGGACAAGCATACTTTGAGGATTGCCCATATTCACCAGAGAACAATTCAGCTGCTTTTCCTACACATTGTGCTACAAACTAATTTATCACAGTTAACTAGTCCTCAGAGTTGAGGTGCACTAGAGAAGAGCACTCTCTCAGTATGACAGTATAACAGTGAGCACACAGTATGAAAAGCGTGCAAAAGGCAGAACTACAGAATGAAGAGGGAACTACATTAGAGGGAGCAGATTTAGGAGTCTTTAGTTCCCACACATTCTCTATCTGCTGCAGAAACTGAGTCCCACATCACTAGATGTAACTGTGTTTTTCACATTAGACAGTCCACTCCAGCTCAGCTACTACTAGAAGCATAACCTACATAATCTACTCTGGAGTCTTCAGAAGTAAAGGGGAGTGAACTACAAGGAGAAGAATGCGAAGGTTATAATAATTTATTTTTCTTCAAACAGCCATTAGAAACAATTTGTTTTCTGATGGAAATGGGTTTTAGTAAGCCATCATCCATCTCTTTATGAATGGGAGAGATGGTATTGGCTAAGGTAAGCAGTTTCATTTACACTAGTAAATTTACACTGGGAAAAAGCCCAAAAATCACGCATTTGTAATTATGTTCTCTAATTTTCTGCAGGGTTTCTCTTACAGGTCACTGGATTTTACATAACAAAGCAGATGTTTCCCATGCAGCACTTTTTCTGCTTGCATGTATTTTATATATATATATAAAAATATGCATATATGGCTAAAGCTGCACAAATATAATCTTTGCATGTTATTATTAAAGATGCACATGGTATACTTAAGCTAAATGGAAAAATGTTTAAAGAAAAGGCTACTTTGCTTTTTAGAACAGATTGAGGATTGTTCTCTCCCACCTCCCACCCCACACAAGGAAAATGTAACCATTCAGCAGGATCCTATCAGTGCTCCCCTTAATCCTAGAGGTTTCATTTTATTTTAGGCGCTACAGATACTCTAGCTTGTGCCTGAGTATCATACACTTTTTGCCATGTGATTGCAAATCCTGAATCAGCAAGTGCCTCTGCAACTGATGTGAGAGGATAGAGGCATTGTGAGAAGATGAAGATCTCAAGGAAGACTTTGAAGTTAAAGATCAAACCTCACACAGCTCAAGACAGGGTTACTGTCATGGAGTCCTCATGGGGAAAGAGAGGGTCCCACAACAGAGGCTGATAGAGGGATGACATTAACTCTTCCTTCACCTATCAATCTGCTTTGCAACAGTGACCTTTTACCTGGGGTGGGGTTCAGATTGAAACTGTCACATTTTAGGATGATTATCTCAAAGAATTATAACAGAAACCCCTTAAATTACCCACATAAAACCTGACATTGCAAATCTCTTCTATATTCTGCATTTCTGAAATACGTGCTAGTTACCCTTTCTGCTTCCAGCTATACTATTGCTCTGACACAACTTCTTTGGCTACCAAATCTTTTCCAGGGTGGGACATCACTGAAAAGAATATTCCAGATCAAAGATACACACCAGTACCACAGGTCCCAAGTCACACAGTCCTTTATAAGCTTACTCAGTTCCACCTCAACAGCAGTGGCTCTGCTATACATTAGATGTTGAGCATAAACCAGTTAATGCCTCAGTTCAAGCCAATGTACTGTCCTTTGCTTTTCTAAGGTGAACAGCACAACTTCCTCACTTTTATAATGCTGGGTTTGGGTTTTTTGGTTTGGCTTCTAGTTTTGTTTTTTTTGGGGGGGGTTGTTTGGTTTTGGTTTTTTGTTTGGTTTTTTTTGAGGAGGCTTGAATTTTTTGGTTGGTTGGCTGGTCTGGTAGTTTTTGTGTTTGTTTTTGTGGCCTTATTTTAAAGAGGGAAGTGAAGCACCTGAGCAAAGAGAAGGAGTTAGCAAGCATGGTCTTACTTCAGAACTATGTATCTTGCGTAAGCATTTCCACTGCAATCAAAGGCAGTGGTAAATGGCAAAAGGAACTGGCCGAGTAGCTGAAAAAGCACCAGCTGGGGAAACAAGCTCTTCCTCAGCCCAGATTTCTGGAGGAAGTGGCAGAGGAAGTCACAAGAAAGAACTGCAAGTATTTTTCAGCCAAACAAAGTGCAAACATGTGACTGGAGAACTATAAATGCAATACCTGTATAAAAGAATGAAGAAATGTGATGTGGGTAATAAAGGACAGGAGGGTCGTAACTGTAAACAAGACTTAAAAATGGAGCAATATCTCCTTGAGAAAGTTACCTAAAAATAGGGGATTAAATGGGAAATGACATAAAATGCCTCTGTCAAATACAGGTCTTGCCAGGCTTACCCTGTAACAAACTTTCTAGACATACATGGTTGATTCCTCTGGACTTCTGTAAAAAGTACGAAACAATGCTACATGGAGTATCTAAAGTTGAGAATTAACAGAAAGTGAAAGGTTTGTAAGGAATTTAGCTTAAGAAGAGATGTACATTGTTAAAAAGTGAAAGTATCAGGCAAAGCCATACTACCAGTAACCCCTGCATGGATAAATTGTGGGGTCAAGATTATTTTTTTTTTAAATTAACGTTATCATAAAAAGCAGGAGCATAATGGTAATACTTGGTGATAACACTAAGCTACAGGGCATATGCAGCACAGGATCTTTAACACAGAACAACTGAGGATATAAAAAAGGGAATTAAAACTGGTATTAAGATACAAGTACAGACAACTACTCATTCAGGGAAAAAGGCAGAATTTGGAAATGATAGTGATCTCCCAGTGTGACATGGTTGTGAATCCTAGGTTTTGTCAGAGAAGTATTCTCAATAAATACGCAAGAGTAGTTTGTGTCATGATGAGAAATCTTCCTGTGGAATATTATGAATTTAGAGTTAAACAGGAACAGAGAAGAGCCAGTAAGACAATTGGCAGAATGGAAATTCACCTGTGCTGGCACCTCCATGAATTGTCTTGTCTAGTCCAGCAATATAAAACTGCAAAAGTGTCTATATCAGCCACTGAACTTTTCTTACTTTCTCGCACTAAAAGTCAAGCACAATTTAGACTTCAGTTTTTAGAGACTGAACATTACCTACAGCCAGAAATTAAAAAACCCAAAAAAACCCAAAATAAAACCAAAGAGCAACAAAACACCCACCAAAAAAAAAAAACAAAACACCCCCCCAAAAAAACACCCACAAAAAAGAACTCCCACAAAAAAACCCAAAACAAAACAAAACAAAAAAATCTGTTTTCTCAAGCATTAGTTCCTTTCATTTCTAAGAAAACTATCTGGAATATGAAGGCCACCCAGATACTCAAAATGTAGCTGCTAACAAAGGAGGTGGGGAAAAAAAAATAACAGCTTATTATTCTCCTTGACTCAACGGCACTACTGTAGGCAATGCTCAGAAATTAAAAACCCTAACCCATGATACGTACTGTAGGAGCATGAAGATCCCTGTGCTAGATTACAGAAATTAGGTTAAAATAATCACCACTTTTTGCATCAATAAAATGATCAAATCCAGCAACTAACAATTTGGTTGTATAAATATGTATAGGAATATGTGCATTTGTAGCTCCCCTTAGTTATCAGCAATGTTAGGTGGACCCAAATAATGCTGGTCTCAGAAAGCAAGTGACAGAAAAGCAGGTATCAGCTACCATCACAACATCTAAATAGCCCTATGCTGCTACCCTTGATGTATGCTACTATATTAAATATGTCTTCTCTTAATCAACATTTCTTTTTTAAAAAGCAAAGCAAACAAAAAGTGTACTGTTTGGCAATGCACTGAGGAGGTGGCAGGATAGGTCTGTAGTTCACATACATTGCATAAACATTTGAAGAATTTGGGAACTTACAGTACTAAATTTCTGACAACAGTATTTATGCCCAGAGGTGTATCTGTTGCTAAGAGCAAAGAATTTCCATCAGTCTAGCACAACTGTATACTTTAAAGCTGTACTGAACAAGCTTTTTAGTAGTCAGCCTTGCAGTGGGTAGAAATGCCTTATTATTCACAGAAGGAATATTGTACTTTGAAAAACTCCATGGAACATGCCTTGTTTGTTTCTTGTATTTAGTCAGTTCTGAAATATGTTTCACTTATGGCAGGTTTTAATTACCAATATGAAGAGAAAAACATGCAATGAAAATGTTGTCTTATTTACCTTTTTATATGTTTTCTCCTCATTTAGCTTTCCAGCAGTAATATCTCCATTTTCAGTAACAGATGACATCTAACAACAGAAGCTTAAGTTATAAACAAAGTACTTGCTTTAGAAAAGTAACTGTCACACAATTCATCATACAGCTGATGAATCTACAATTCATTACTGTTTTTTTAATAAATTCAAACTTTTTAGAGGACAGGAAGTCTCCAAGATCAGTGATATATCCAGGATATTTCTAAAAGGATTTTTCAGGCAGACTAAAAGGACAGCACTACCCCAGGAACATGTCCAGCATATGACTGATTCGACACAGCCCTATATTTCTTTTGCCCCACACCAGTATGCAGGTCTACAGAAAGAACTTACAGTGAAATCTTGCTCCTCAGCAGACTGCATGAGATGATCTTGAAAAGTATAATGATGAGCAAAACTATGAAGCTCGTGAGCCAGATTTTCAGTGGCAAGTCTCAGAGGTTCAAGGCCTTTGGCTGGATTGACACACTGTATCTCCTTAAAGGAGCAATGAGACATTTGACATTGCATTTATCATGGCTCTAAAGCAATGCTAGATCAAGAATAAACCACTAAGTGACAGACCACTTGAGTCAGTCAGTATAAGGATATAAAACAACACGCTGCAAGCACATTCTAAAATCATTCTAGGTTTTGCCAACACTTCCACAATGGAACTACACATACCCTCGCAAACAGTAGGACAAGTCATCTGGAGCTGAGAGTGAAGATCAAGCCATTCACTGATGGAGGTAATGTTTTCCAGACCTATTAGAAGAAAAATCTGTTACAATTATGCCATCACAAACTTATATTTTGCAGAACAGCTTTAGATTTCCTTTTACTAATATTCTTCAGCCCAAGCAAAAAGCCAGCTACAAGCGATGCCTTTAAAGAATCACCTCAAATAACTTGGTTACTAATGGGTCATTTAATATACTTAGGAAGTAGCAGAATTACACAGGAGAGAATCAGTTCAGCCTATTTTCCCTTTGCCACTGATATTTCACTACTGTGGAACAAACAACGATGCAATAAAACATTTATGTAGAGCAGCAGACATACGTGCTGTGGAGTGTTGTGTAACTACATGCCCTCTTCCATGAGGACTTTAATAATAAAGTACTAAATCTTATATCCCCACTCACCTGGCATAGCCCACATTTTAATTCCACAAAAGCCAAAAAGATAAGCAATAGGAGTGATGGTTTGGAGGACTGCACTCTGGATAGTCGTACATAAAAAATAAACTCATTTTGGAAGTTTTCCTATAATGGTAGTTACCATCAGCATAAAGTCTGAAAGCAGTCTTGTCAAGGTAAGCTATTTCATAGTTAACATGGTTTGACTAAAGGTATGAGAAAATATAATGTAATCAGATATTATCTGATACCTATTTGGAATTAGCACTCCCTCCTATCTTCCCCATCTGTTTGAAGCCACATCTGTAAAGCTATTCTTAAATTCAATTTTTCAACCACATTGGAAGGAAAAAAAATCTCATTTGTCATTAATTGCTACAAATAGCACCTTATACTTAACTAAAAATTGATTAGAAAGAAATATTCCTGGGCCTCATTCACTGAATTTGATTCTCCAGTAATATGAAAGGTAGGCATAACGCCACTATGAAACCTATTCAAAAAAGGCTTCAAAACAGTATTTTCCTCCTCTTCAGAGAAGCAGACTACTAGTTTCACCTGATACAAAAACCCAAACCCCAAGCAACACTCCCTAACCCCCAAATAGAAAACTTGGATTTTCAGTTTTCTGAGAACACTTTTCCTTTCAAAAGCCCCTTCTAACATTACATAACAGTATATTTCTGCTGCAGCCAGCTCCAGTCTTCATTGTAGTCTTCATGCAATTTATGTATCTTAATCGGTAATTCCTTTACTTGGACATGCATTAGCATTATTCTACATATCAAACTCAGACTTAAAGCAACAACTCAGTTTTGGTAGCTTTTAAACTGAGTGCAGTTTACCTAGCTTACCTATATTCACACATTCAATATTAACTCATATTAATCCATACTTGTAACTCGGTCAGTGCATGAACAGAAACATCAAGAACTCTAATTGCAAAAGCTTTTCTAGGAAAATAAATGTCATTTTAATCACTGGTAGGAAGATGACTGTTTAAACTTATACCGGGGTAAAAAAATAAACCCACCACCAAAACCCCCCAAATTGTTATTCTCCACACACCCTCAAGACTATTGGTAGAATAAGATATTCTACTACTCCCAAAACTTTCTAAAATATGATCATACATATTCAGCAAAAGCCAAAGATGAACGCAATATAGGAATCCTCTTCAAGTAAGAAGTTAGCTGAAAAAAACACTCATGCCAAACAGGGAAGAAAAGCCTGTTTGTTCCTTGTTCTTTATTCAAGAACACTTCATTCATGTGAAAATACACCCCTGTAATACTGCCAAGGATAGGAAAACACACAGTGAGATCCCAAGTTCAGTAATTACTGAAGACAAAACCTCAAAAAAATAAGTAGAAAGTAATTTTTTCCTATCTATGGTAGTTTATTTCAGTCCTAGAGACATCTAAAATAGAATTATTCCAGTTTCTAATTGTCTGATAAACACCTGTGCTTACCTGGGGTTGTGTTAAACATCTTCCAAGATCTCTGCTGTGACAACTGTCTCCTATTCCATGCTTCTAATTTTTTTTGAAAGCAAGTATTACTTTGTGTATTTTTGCCCTCTCTACAGCTACTGGAATGGTACAGGGTGCCTTATCACATGCTTAGTAACATTCATAGCAAGAATTACTTACCCAGTTCTACTGAGGTTTAACAATGCTAAGACAGGTCACAGCTTAGTCACTGACCCACTTCCAAGCTAAGCTACAACTATTTACTGATTTATTTATTAAAATAGCAGGAAGCTATTGTTAACAAAACCATTGGGTCTCTCCACATATCTGACAAAGGGCAAGCTCACAATAAAGTAAGGCTGATGTGGGGAGTGTAGTGGAGGAGAACATTTAGTCTCAAAAATACTCTAGATATTCAGTCAAAGACTGGGCTACAGATCTCCTATTTAGCTTCTTAGATGCTGCACACCCTACCTGATGACAAAAAAAAGAAACACTTCAGTCCAGTAGAATTTAAAGAGTACTTTTCCCAAATGCTCTTGAAGAGTCAACATTCTGGTCATGAGTCTTACTCACAGCAAAAACTATCATGACATGTTTAGCTAGCTCCTGTTTAGCTAGCTCCTGAGTCTACAGTCTTCAATTCCAACTTTCTGCTCAGAACATCTTCTTGCCCTAATAGCAGACTTAAAGGAGTCACACCTAGTCAATATGTGCTGCAACTTTTAAACAAAAAAACCCTGCATTTTACAGTTTAGTTTCTTACACTAGAACTGTTGAATTGTATGCTTCTTAAAGGGTGCCTTTTTAATTCCTCTCACTAGCCAGAAGCCTATTTCAGCACTGCCCTGCCCACCAAGCAGCAAAATTTTGGTAACTGAGGTGACAGACAGCAAATGCAAGCTTCCTACCTAGCTCCTCTATTATTGTTATGGATTTTTTAACTGCATTTTCCTTATATAGCAGAAATTCACCTGTTACTGACAACATAAGGCATTCATTTTGCTGATACACAACTATCTGCTTTAATACAACCTAAATTGCTTATGCCCAGCCCACAGGAACAGATACTGACATTTGAATGGCCTCTCAGCTCAATTTCAAGCAAATTTTACAATTCCCACCAACTTCAATGAAAGCCAGTATCCATGACAAATGCTGTATCTAGGTATCTACAGGCCTCATGCATTAATATATCAAACCAAAAATTAGTTCTGCCTTCTGTCCATTACCAAAAAGACAGTATTTGTTTAAAGAATGCATTTCTCACCATTTTTAATTAATTTCTTAGATAAATCATTTCTCAAAAGCACTGATAAAACATACTATTTAGAAATCACATTCCAAATATGAGCCATACAGCTTCTCACTATGTCGTGGTTTAGGCCATGAATCAGCCACGCAGTTTGTTCACTCACTCCCCCTTTTTCTTCCCTCTGCTCCTGGAGGGATGGGAAGGAGAATCGAAAGAATGCAACTCCCACAGGTTGAGAT
>JANRGW010021652.1:0-21917 GCA_024733675.1 Psilopsiagon aymara
CTGAAGAGGAGACCTCAGAGCAGCTCCAGTGCCTGAAGGGGCTGCAGGAAACCTGGAGAGGGGCTTTGGCCAAGGGACGTTCAAGGACAGGGCTTGGAGCAACCTGTTCTAGTGGAAGGTGTCCTTGACCGTGGCAGGGGGTTGGAACTGAATGAGCTTTAAAGTCCCTTCCAAACCAAACCACGCCACGATTCCAACTGTTCTGAGGAGCTGCCTGGGGTGTTGCACGTCCTGTGACCAGCACTGCTTTAGAGCACACATATGTAACAACCACAGACACCATAACTGGCTGTGCTTATATATAAACAGCAACAATTGGCAAAGGAGGTTTCAGTAACTACTTGTGGAAATAAACACTTTGCACAACAAGATTAGAGGAAAGCATTATTAACCTGCTCACACTGAGCTTGACTATAGAGCACCCGGATGTGTTACTTACAGGCAGGGTGAAAAAGGTGGGATGTTTAGTTTCATCCTCATATTTGCCTTCCGTCGAGCCTCCTGCCTCCACCGATTTTGAAGTGGTATTCTTACCAATTCCCATCGTTTCCAGAATGTCAAGGACTTGCATACAGTCCCCAAGGGGATGCTCTGGGGTGAGAGGCCAAGGACTAAGGACAATTCCTTATTTGCACAGCAGCTCCTCCAGGAATCTCTGAAGTGCTCAGTAATTCAGCTGGAGCACTGGGGTTGCTTTTTTAAGTATCATTAGCATCAATGGCACCTAGAATTGAAGAGAGAAGTTACATCACCCAAGATATATGTACAAAGACTTGCACCCTGCAGCCCTGGTTCCCTTTCATGCTCATGACTCACCAACTCTTATCATTCATTTTTGATTTGATCATGAACAGATGAGCATTTAAAGATAAAGTTGATGGTATTTTAAAGTTCTTTCAGGATAGGAATGTGCTGATTATTCCCTCAGTCTTCTCTTGCGGTCTTCAATTATGTTGAAACCTTGATCTTGTTTTAATATCATAGCCATTTCCATGGCATTTTTGGGAACAAAGTACTCCTGTACCCCAGCTATGCAGCAACAGAGAGCAGTTTGCTACCGAACATCCATCGAAAACATTGCCTGTGCTATCAGAGAGTGGAAATGTGTAGACTTACTCACAAGTTCACCTCTGTGTAACTAAATCCTTCCTTCTAAAACAACTCCTTTTGAAGTCAAAAGCTTCCAGGAAGCTTCGACTAAAGGGACAGTGAAGCACAGCTGAGTGCAGTGAGTATTTCAGACAGAAACACCCTCACCTGAACTTACCTCAGTGGCACGAGGGATGTTCAAAGTCATCTGCCTGATGATGCTGAACCAACTGCTTCAGGATAAAACTGTGTATTTAGTACTATGTAATTAGCAGCACTTTATCTTGGCACAGGAACAGGAAAGATCATACAGTTTACTGGTTCTTTGCTTTGCCCAAGTGGGCCATCACAACACAGTTCCCTCATCTCCTCCTTAACTTGCACCTGCCAGTCCAAGCTCACCTATGCTTTTGCCATTTCCAAGACTCAGGAGCAGGAATGAAGGGATATGAACCTCAGTTTCCCACAGGGCAGCATAGAAAAGCTTGCAGCAAACCCAGTCTGCAGTCTGTGGCTCCTGAGCTTCAAAGAAAGCACAGCACAGACGGCTGAGGTGAAACAAGTTCTGGTACAGAGCAAAGCACACGACACAACCCCAAGAAGGGCAGGAGGGGTGTCTGGGGTGGGGTTTTTGGAAAGGGGTTTGTTTGCTTCTCTTGTAAAGGGTGAAGGATTTTGTCGAAGCACACATGAAAAAACATAAAAGAAAAGCATTGGCCTTTTCGTGCCAATGGAGACAGGTTTTATTCTCCAAGAAAATCAGTGATGGAGACAGGCGTGGTTTGGTCTGGCAGCTTTATCATCTCACATTGGAAAGGCAAAGGGAAAAGGCAAAAGGTACAGTTACACCTCCCTAACAAATGCAGCCATGCCAATAGAACATCACTGAAAGAGATACACCAGCAGGAAACGTGCCATCAAGAAGAGCTGGTTTAAGGTTTTCTGGCACGATAAGCTCCTTAGTTAGCATTAACCAACATCTCCACTGATGCAAAAGAAAAGACAGCATAATCCTATTTCACTTTGCACTGCACAATAGTAAGACTCCTATCTTCATAAGAAGATGGATCCCTTCCTTGGGAATTGGTCTTGAGAAGTACAGCAGGAGAGGACACACGCAAACTGTGCTTTGGCTTGAGTGCTGAAACACAATACCTACAATGACAGTGCTTGGATGAGGGTTCCCAGATGGTGATGAAGCAGCAACTTCAAATTAACCAGTAAAACCAGCCTCATCAGGTGCTTCTCCTAGAAAGAGGGAAGGTGTTTGTGTCCACACGTGTACCTGCACACTAACAACAATTACATGTCAGGGGAAGGGATTCAAGGAAAACAACTTTCCAAACCTTTCTTGCATTAATGGGACAGAAACTAATGAGATTTTCAGAAGACTTTCATGCTGCAGTCAAACTGAACCAGAAACCTTTAGGCAGCGGCAGATCAGGTTATCTGAAAGGTGTCACGCTTCTTTCTCAAACCTCTTACCCACTGAACACAGCTAAGTGAGGTGACTGACGTTTTATAGCCTTCCCCTACAAATGAAACTGATCAAAAGCTATAAAGTAATGTAAACCAGAGATAAACCTCACTCAGCGTCAGCTAGGTGCACCCAGCACCATGGATTATCAGCCGCCCCGGATCAAACAAAAAGGCTACAAGTGAAATTTCCACCAAGACACTGATTAACATCCACCTCTTTCTAGACCAAATTATCTTCGCTGCTCATACATGATTAACCCAGGAAGGCCAAATGCTGACATGGGTTTACAAGGGTTTAGATAAGATGAGTATCAAGACAAGCAGCCTGCTGCAGGGGATAATCCAGGTGCAAGTTCACCAGAGGAAAGCCCTCGTAGCCAGGCAAAGCTCTGCACCTCGACATCGTTGCCTTTACTCCACACACAAATCTTCCTCCAGATCTGGTACCATCAGGACAGGACACAAAGCCACTGCAGTGCCTGGTTTGACAACGCCGTGCTTCTCACACTTTGCCTTTTCCTGACTCCTAACACCCCATTCCCTCTTTTACCAATTTTGTTTAAACAAGTTCCAATGCATTTCGAAGTTCACTGCAAGAAAAAGAGGTAAGAACCATCAGAGATGGAGATGCACAATGCAAACCTCATTAAATGTACCTTTCCTTTTCTTGCTGTAGTTTCTGCCTCCAAGTCACCACTCCAGAACCTCTACCACAAATAAAATCCTGCTGCATACCCTGGAGTATACAACGAAGGTTTTCATACAGGGAAACCTGCCCATATACCAAGAGAGGCTGCATGAAAAGCTTCTGTTTCACAAGGTACCAATCCGCACGTGAATCAGTCTAAAAGATACTTGGGGAACTCATCTCTTACTAGATTCAAGAGTTAACTTGGGCAGGGCATAAAATAAACATAAAGAGTTTATTAACATAGGAAGTGAAAATGGACCATGAACCCCATTAAAGGCAACTGTAATATATACATCTTCTCCCTTGGATGTGTTTTCTTTAAAAGCAGCATCATTTGATATAGTTTTTGGCTGAACCACACTACAAATGTTCCCTACCTTTTTCATATGAGTCTGAGAACACCCAGTAACAACTACAAAAGGCATATTAAAACCCCAATAAAACTCAGATTTACTGTAATGGCATCGCCTCCACAACACTATGGTTGAGGGCCTTTAATGTTTGAATACCACACTTGGCAACGCAAAGACTGGGGAAAACAAAACCGTTGTGACCTCCAGACAACACGCTTGGGGCAAAAGAATGTTGGGGCCTTTCTGTTTGCTTGGGGGGTTTTATCATCCATTAGAAGAGCCCACAATTTCCCAGGTGCTGCCAGACTGGCAGCACCAGAGCTGGCAAGCAATGAGTGCGCTCAGTCTGCACTGTCAATGCTATAAAGCTCATGGACCCACATCTGTGACAAGCAGACCTAAAGGTGGTCTGCCACAAGCACGGACACCTTCCATAGAGCAGGGTGCTCCAAGCCCTGTGTCCAACCTGGCCTTAACACTGCAGGGATGGGGCAGCCACAGCTCCTCTGGGCACCCTGTGCCAGCGCCTCAGCACCCTCACAGGGAAGAGCTTCTGCCCAAGAGCTCATCTCAGTCTCCCCTCTGGCAGGGTAAAGCCATTCCCCTTGGCCTGCCCCTACAGGCCCTTGGCCAAAGCCCCTCTCCTTGGGTTTCTTGTAGACCCTCCTACAAAGGAGAACCCTAGCTAGTCTAAAGTAAGTGTATTCCCTCCTATCTCTCAGCATAGTAGAAGTATCAACAGAATTACATCAGTAGCTGCGTTCCTCTCCACCTCAACTGTGGAAAACCAGGAGCTGACCTACTTTTGGTGGCCCTACACTGCTGTGCAAGGGAAATATTCATAAAGGAAGCACTACAGGCGTGGTTCTAAAACGAGCTGGCAATGAAAGAGAACATTCTTTAGAGCACAAGGATGGAAGAGCTCCCAGGAGGCACTAACAGAGGTACAGCACCTGGTCAGCACATGTCGCACTGCCCCGAGGAAGGAACCATGGCCGACCCAACCCGGGACCTTTTTGGCTTTTACAGATGGCTGAAGAGCCAAGAGAGCTCAGTTGCATACAGTGAGATTAGAACCCAGTTAAGGTGACAGCTTAATTACAATCTGCAGTGTGTCATCTGTAATGAGCTGTCAGGCTCGTGTGGATAACGATGACTTTCTCCTTGGAGCAGAGCTGCTGCTCAGCCATCAGTTGTCCAACCCAGCACCAGCTGAGGGCAGCTTCACCTGCACTTTAAATAAGCTCAAAACACTTGAGGTGAAGAGCCTCAACTGCAGCAGCACATCTGGAGTTCCCCCACCTCCAGCAGCAGTTTCAAGTGTTTGGCATCTCAAACCCAGGCATGTGATGTGTTTAAATACAAATCAAAGCATCCTCTACATCCAAGATTGCATTTCTGGTGAGAGGCATGGAAAGGACCCCTGCACATCAAGGTGGTTTATCATTACAACATACCAAGTCTGAGCAGAAGATAAAGCCAGTTTTCAACCCCACTCTATCTGCTCAATACCCAATACTGCGAGCACTACAGAGCTCTTTCTGGAACCACTATGTTGCAGGCTGCGACTAAAGGCAAATGCTCAGTTCCTGTAGCACTGGACAGCTATGAAGAATTTAAGGCAGAAATAAATGCACCCCATTTACTTTGTTTAGCGTTTAAAAAGTGCCTTTAGGCCAAGCAGTTAATACTGTTCCTACAGCACTAGGGACATCGAACCATAGAATGGTTTGGGCTGGAAAGGACCTTAAAGGTCATTCAGTTCCAACGCCCTGAATTTGTGCCTTAGATCTAAAATACAAGAAGCCTGAAAAAGGTGTTTCTGAGAAACTGTTAAAAAGCAAATAATATATTATCAAGGGGATTTACACAAATAATGACCGAATCACAAGCAACAGTAGCATCTTTAGGACTCAAAGCTGTCCAGAAAGTTGCTTGATGTTTTCCTACAAAGCAAAAAGGTCCTTCCCATTTCTAAGCATTCAACAAGTACTTCATGAGTGAGCCAACAAGTAACATGGTGCAACCAAAGTGCTGTTTGCAGACCCACAACCACAAGTTCAATTGCTTCACGAGTTCTTACATCTCCAGATGGGTACTTGGATAGAGTGCCCACAAGGTCCTCTGCTCCACACTACCCAGATACATAGGTTTGCCCAAAGGGCACCTTCGGAACCTTCCAAGGGGGTTTTCATCATCTTACAGACATGCAAAATGCTGCACAGCACCTGTGTGGGATCCTCTGTTGCTACATGTAGAAACCATCTTCCCCTTTTAGTCGTAAGTAGAGCTTTTCCTCAGGCTATTTGGAAGCTGAGCCTCTCTGGTCCGAAAAATCCTTGTGGTTTGTCTGTACCAGGTGTCTCTTGCAGCCATGAAATGAAATTGCACTGAAATGCAGCGGGTTGGAACTGGACGATCTTAAGGTCCTTTCCAACCCAAACCATTCTATGATTCTATTTCCTTCCCCCCTGCTTCACTCAAACCCAACTACATCCACACTTCAACCAGAGAATTATGCTTCAAACTCCTAACACAACACCACATACACAGACATCACCTCCCTTTACCTGCTGTAAAGGCAACGTACTGCTAAACCTGCTCAAACCACCTCAGATTGAGGTTCCAAAACACAAGAGTTGACAGGCACTTTAAGAAGTTTCAGTCCTTAGTTTCTCCCCTCACTTCAAAGTAGGTCTTCAAAGCATAAACGTTTTCTTTCTTTGTAGGCACTAATGAATTTTTAAGTAGTTGGTATTTTGACTGCCATCCAATATGGAATGTCTTAACAACTGACCAAGGTTATTAGGGCATGTCCGTACAAAGACACCCAGGAAAGTTATGCTGAGCTCCAACCTTCAGCTGACTTAAAGCACGTTAGCTAAATCTCATTAACTTCCTGTGTGAATGAGCTTGTTGAGGAGAGACTTAAATCCAACTGAGATGTTTAACAAAGCACCTCACAGCTTTCAAACTCCTCAAGTTATTTAATCCGAGTTTATTTAAGCTCTGATTCTAAATGCAAATACCTGAAATATGAGTATTTCCAGTAAGCACAGGTCAAGATGAAGGTGATTTCAGCCTAAAATATTGGTCAAGCTGTTCCTCACTCATCTTTCACCCTGTTCCTCTCATTTTATTGTTCCAATAAGCACGTTTCACCCGATTTCTGTGCAGCACATGCACCACCCTTCGCATGAGATCCCATCAGCATGCTTGATGGTCTGTGTTAACAGTCCTAACAAAGGACCAAGGAGGATCTATACAGAAGTCATAAAATAAGTAAGATCTAGGAGATAACACTTTCACAGCTTGACATGAAGTCACTGATACCAAATGACACCTGCTGTGTTCTCTAGGTAGTAATGATGCTTACAGTAAATAAAGATGAAATAGCGCATCACTGCTCTTTATCAAACACATCACTACTTTATAGTCTTCCTTGGAGCACCATATACCTCTCTCGCTGTTTATGGGGCACACATTCATCTGACTTATAATAGTATAGAGTCCTCTTGGTCCCCCTGTGGAGCATTAATAACCTCAGAATTCAGCTACCTCCACATCATTATGGATATTAATACACAGTTCATTAAGCTCCTTCACAGCATTCCAAAAGCAACCTGAGCACACACACTGGTTCCTTTCTCAGCTTTCTTTGTACTTCTACTTGGCACTTGGATGAAAGCTACTTTTTCTTTCCTTTCCAAGACCTTAATCACATTAAAACAAAGGTGAAGTTAGAGACTCATCGAGGAAAAATTCCATTTATTAAGCAAATCAGGGGAATGCGCCAACTTTTTCAACTCTGAATATGAAGCTCCTTTCCAAAGGCTTCTGAAACAGATACTCCTTGCTGAAAGAGAAGGATTCTAGTCCAGTAAGCAATATAAAACCAGTAACTGATTACACACTTGAAAACTTTACATTGAGCTGACCTATTTGGCTTGGCTTGAGCTAAATATTTCACTTCCATTTAACAGAACTTAATAAAAGATGTGGAATTCAAGAAGCTTTCAAAGACTAACCAAGATGCTGTACTTGTGGGTGCAAGCATTCTTCTGATCATTTTTACTACACAAACCTTAGATATAATCCTCCCATCTTAAAAACTCAAGAAAGTTAAAGTTTAGGAAGTTGTTTCCTAACAAAAGTTTAGGAACTTTTAGGAAAGAGGGTAAATGCTTTTGAGCCATTTTAAAATGAGAAGTCCTCAAACCTTTAAGACAGTGAAACTTCACTTACAAACCTGAGTTTGGCAGGTTTAAGTTTCCTTACTTTATAATGCCCACACTAAAGCAGTTGAATCTCGGTAACCATCCCATTAACATCTGAACTGAAAGCAGCTCTTACCTCCAGAAACCTGCACCAACTTCTGGAGCCCGTCTCAGGCAATTCCTCCACCTCTTTCCTTGCAGCCTATGCCGAGTGCAACATGCGAGCTGCAAGCTGCAGCCTGAAAGGATGCAGACATAGCGCAGGAGGATTTTTATAAGCTGGTTGGGCTCACTCCATTGTATAACTGTCCTGTGCCCAATCACAATCTCGGCGCGTTACACAACGCCTCAACTGCGGGAAGACACCACACGGTCAGAAACTGTTACTACACCCTCCCACTTAACAACAAGTAAAAGGACAGTCCCTGCGTTGCATACACATCGTCCCGAGGAGGAGGTCCAAGCCTTTTACACAACCTGCAGTGCCACAGGGCAGAAAAACCAGCTGGGGCCCCCCAAATTCAAAGTTGTGTAAATATTTACATGCCTGACTCCAAAGCTGTAATCAGGATGGGGATTTTTCTCCATCAGGTTCCACTTCCATAAGCCTCCGTTGTGCAACTTGCATCGAAGTATTTTTAGCAGCAATTAGGTAGTTTTGACGAGGTCTCAGATCGCAAAGCTCTGTTCCATAAGATAAGGTTTAGCAATCCACAACCTCGCGGAGAACTGAAAACACACAATAGAACTTGCACTGGGCACCTTTACTTCCCTAATGGAAAATGCTGGGTAACAGGGATGTTGAGGCTGCAGAGCAAAGTGAGAGGGGAAAGGACACTGGAGCAGAACTGAGAGGACTGAAACAACAAAAATGAATCAACGTGCAATCCTTCTGTGTATTCCTTCTTTCCCCGATTTACCCCTCTCTCTGCAGAACAGCGCTGGCTTAAGGCTGTCCTTACACTCCCAAGCATCACTTCATCATTCGCCACATCACAGCCCCTGCCTTAAGTTTGCCATCAAGCTTGTACACGATCCCCTCATCCCATAAGGTAAGTAATCACCTCTCCAAATACACTGTGTGACTGCACGATTAATGAGACACCCCCACTTGTACAGCTGAGCCTGGAGAAGAGAAGGCTCCAGGGAGACCCTGTAACAGCCTTTCAATACCTAAAGTAGCTAAAAGGAAAGGGGCTTTGGACAAGGAATGTAGGGACAGGCCAAGGCGAATGGCTTTAACTGCCAGAGGGGAGATTGAGATGAACTCTTGGGCAGAAGCTCTTCCCTATGAGGGTGCTGAGGCGCTGGCACCGGGTGCCCAGAGGAGCTGTGGCTGCCCCATCCCTGCAGTGTTCAAGGCCAGGTTGGACACAGGGGCTTGGAACACCCGGCTCTATGGAAGGTGTCCCTGCCTGTGTCACACGTTGGAGCTGGGTGAGCTTAAGGCCTCCTCCAACCCAAACCAGTCAGGGCTTCTATATTTGCAAGTGATAATTAGAATAGGCCCCCAGAAAGTAGCATCCAACCACCAGGTTTCTACCCAACTGAGAGCCGGCCAAGAGCGCAGCACGAGGAGCTCACTTCATCTGAAACACACCTTTTGAGCCCAAATTCAGCAGCAAAGCCGTGGTGCTGGCTCCATCTGGCTCCCCCCGCTGGTCAGTGGGGCCGGTTACACAAGCTTGGAGTCCCACATTGCTTCACTGTCAAGACCTGAAAGCTATGGATCACCAGCGCATCAGAAATAGGCATGTGCTTGTTCTTGCATCAAAGAACCAACTACTGAATAGGGCCCAGCTAATTGGAAGCTGACACTTATTATGTGCATTACTCTTTATTCATCACTTCCTAAGAATGCATGGAAGAAAGCCAACTATCTCCACTGATCACTTTATGCAATGTGTGTGCAGAAAACCACGTTGTGTGCCAGCATTAAAGCTCCACCGCAAAGAGGTGTTGAAAAGTTTCTTCCTCTGCTTGCTCCTTTCCCAGTTGGTAGATTCCTTCCTTTGCTCTTTACTTCAGAATTCCAAATGTTTTCACAAAGAGAAACATCAGCTTAGCTCAATATGGAGAAAACTTACACCCTTCACGGGGTACCTTCAGCATCACTGTACTTTCAGTTTTAAGACTATAAAGACTGTGAGTTTTAAGATTATCTTAAGTTTTAAGACCATAAAATACTGACTGCTGTACCACAGCTCCACAGATTGATTACTGATCTACAAGATTTTTGAGGAATATGCTGGAAATTGTTGTAGATTTGAGGCATTTGATGTGCTCACAGGGAGCTACAGGACTAAAGAGATCAATGGCAAGACAAAACAATAAGGTTCTGGAAGAAATAAGCCATTTGCTTTTTACTCCAATGTCTAGAACAATTTTAGGGGCTCAAATGCTGCTTGCCCTGAATATCAGAGTTCAAAGTATACTTGAGTTCAAAGCCAGTACCATGACTTAAGTATCCCACTGAACAAGCCTTGCCTATTTACCTTACCATTAAAACTAATGGCTCCAACGTTCCATCACTGGTGAGCAGAGAATTTCATCCTTCAGAAGATTTATTTCTGACTACTTAAGTATTTACACTCAATAATTCAGTTCAAATAAACCACCCACTCATCTGGATGCCTTCACTTAAAACCTTATGTGATCGACAGTCTGATCTGATCGCAGGTTGGTTGGTTCCATTTCCTGGCAGTGAAAGGTACTTAATCAGTGCCCTACTTGAAATGAATGTTAATTCAAGACATAACTCTTGTGACAGTGGCATATTTTACAGTGCACCTTCCAACTCTGCAATAGTGTGAGAACCAGGCAGGAGTGAGCAGATGAAAAGCTCCACGTATTGCTGCAATTTATTGATGGAAGTGAAATCACAGCAATTTATCTTGCTCTGCTTCAGTGCGGGAAACGGTGTCATGATGATCCTACAGAACCAGTCATCATTTTGCTTACCTGCTTAATATCAGAAATTCAAACTGATGGGAGGATTTCTCTCACTTGGAAATGTTACTCCTGGAAGGAGTTCACTTCTGATTATCATGAGAAAATACAATTTTGGGCATTCTTCAGACACAGTGCTCAGTTTAAGGATGAACCAAATACTTCAGAGTGCACTAGTGAAATTACAAATACCTGCGGGTGGACACACACTGGGAACTAACTGACATCACAGAGGCAACGTTCTGAGTTTGAATATTCACCTCCCCATTTGGGCAGCACTCGGAGTCAGGACAAAACTCTTCCTTGAAGTCACCTATTTCCACTGCACTGAAAACACTGAGTGTGTAGGGATGGATGCAATGGTTATCTCACAGGATCAAAATGTGATACTGTGACCACAAACACCTGTAATGAAATCTCTGCTCTGAACCTTCCGGTGCTGCAGGTAATAACAAGAAACACACACCCCAAAAAGACATGTCTGATGCAGCTGTCAAAGAGAAACTGTTAAGAAGAGGTTCTCTGTTCCCCAACTTACCTTAAAGCAGCTGGCTCCAGCCCAGCAGACACCCCACAAACATGCAGACGTTGCAAAGGCCCCCCTTCTCAGAGCACTGCTGCCCATCTACTTTGCAACAACATCCTGTATCATCAGGAAGGCGAGGTGTGGAATGCCCCATTTCATTTATGATGGCTAAATGAGAGTCCCAACTTTATCTGTCCATTTCACACTATCATGGAACAGTTTGGGTTGGAAAGAACCTTAAGCTCATTCAGTTCCAACCCCTGCATGGGCAGGGACACCTCCCACTAGAGCAGGTTCTGACCTGGCCTTGAACACTGCCAGGGATTTTTGTAGCTATCTCCTAATTTAAGCATTCTTCATACCAAACCCATATCAAGGATGTAACCTTTTACACCAGTGAAAAGACTCAATTTATCCAGCAGCCTCCCATGAACATCTTCCAGAATACACTTCACAGATTACAGCAAAAAATAAAACAGCATCACATACCACCAGAATAAATAGATCCACTTCCACCCACAACTTAGAACAGCAGAAAGACAAAGCCATTACATTTGATCTTACAGAAACATTTATTAACTCATTGAATTAGAAATTCTTTGGAAAAGCACTCCAGAAGATACACTTTAATATACAAACATCTGTTCTCTTCCCTAATCCTTCATCACAAAGAATTACTGAAATTGCTTTGACTTGCTATTTAATTCAATGAGGGACACGCAGTCCTAGGCACAGACCTCTTGTAGGTGACTCAATCCCTTAAAACACACTATCCCCACAGAAAGGACCTGGAGACAGTCCACAAGCAAATTCCACTTTTCCAGTTAGAGAATACAATGCTTTAGAAGACAGATTTAGGGTCTGAGAGGTACATCAAAGCAGACCAATGGTTCTTCTACGTAAAGAGGTAATTACCAGATGGAAGTGCCTTTAAGAATACCTATAGCTGATTTCTGGGCAAGAAATAAGAAATCATTTCCAAGAAAAAGCAACAACAAAAGAGTAGTGAAGCCAAAGGCACATACTCCACAGGTACAGATCAAAGGGTTTCAAAAATGAAGGCAAAGGAATGTGCATTTTTGTGGTCTGTGATTGTATCCACCATGCCCATAAGCTACCTCAGACACCTACGTCATTCCTGGGGCTTCAGGTACGCTGTAATTAAAACATAAGCTGAAATCATTCTTCCCTGCCCCCCATTTTCTAGATGTATCTAGAGGGGAGGTTGGAACTAGATGATCTATAAAGTCCTTTCCAACCCAAACCCGTCTATGATTCTATGATCAGCTGCTTAAATAATGACCCAAACTCAAGTATGCAATAAACTCAGCCAAGGGAACAACAGTAATAAGCCTGAGTATGCAATAACCCTACATCTAATAAGCTGTAAACTGGAACTCTACAGTTAAGACTTCACACCTAGGACTTCAATCCCCTCATATCTCAAACATCAGAGCACAGCAGCACATCCTAGGTGTGCCTGCAGGCTCTAGCCACAGCAAAAACCCACGGTCAGCCCAACAGCTCTGACCTGTTCAGTGCTATGGAGCAGATATGCAAATTCACATGCTAAATCTAGACTTGAAACATCTGCTGGTGTTATCTGCTGAAGTAGCTATTTTGTCATTTTGGGGTATTATTTTGGCATTATCTCGCTGTAAGCATGCTCCTATTTTAGTTTTCTCTCTCATTTGTGGGACTGCAAATAGCTTGAAAAGCACAGGCTAAATGTCTGCAGAGAAAAGAGCAGACTGATCCTGCCACAGGCTGTGCAAAGAACATGGAAAGTTCCATCCTTCAGCTGAACTGTCATCATTTTCACTTTCTAAAGGCAAAACTTGGTTACACAAAACACGCTCATATCGTTTTGCATTCAATGCCACTTGCTCAGACGCCTAAAAATCCACCTGCACTTGCTCGAGTGAGCAGCTTGGAAACTTCAGCTGCACAACTAAATGCTTCTACAAAGGGGGGTGAAACTGCAGATAAGCACCCTCCTGTTCAGTGATCCTGCTATCTTGGGTCACAATTCAGGAAGCAAACAGCAAATGCAGCTTCAGAGCACTGCCCAAGTGCTCCTGCAGCCCAAACTCCTCCTCTTCCCAACCCCAACCTCCTTCAGCTGAAAGGAAAAAAAGCCCTTTTCATCTTCAAAGCATGGCCATGAGTCAACCTCCAACTTAGCCCACTTTTAATTCTCTCTTTAATTATCCAGTTGGGAGAGTTGTACTCCCTCCCCCCCCCTTGCTCTGCAACCTTTCACTCCTCCAAGGTTATTTCAAGAAGTCTTTCCTGTGAATAATCAGCAAGTTGCTACCACTCACAGAAGAAATGCTTTAAGGCTTCCAAGTGCTGAGGGGGAGAGGCTGCATGATTCTTCATGCGCTTTCGTGCAGGCAGCTCTGCTGTTGTTACACAGTACCCTCAGTTCCGCAGGCCAAGTATCTTCTGGCTTCAGACCACGGATGCTGGGAGTGCAACCCCAGCACATCTGCCCAAATAGCAAGGAGCAAGCTGGGCTTTGGAGCCCCCAGGTCCTTACATAGAGCCAATACCCAAAAGAGCAAGAGAATTGATTTCTGCTGAAACAGACAAAACAAAGGGCACAAGCAGATCATCCGTTGGTGCCACAGATCAATAATAAGTGCTATTATAAATTATCTGAGCAATAATGGGTGTTATTATTATAGTAGCAACATTGCTACTATTATAACTACCAATAACTGTCGACCAACTGGTTTGTCCCATGACTTTTGGTCACTAAGCACACACTGGCTTCCCATAGCCATGGGGAAAAATTAAGTCATTATTGCCATTAAAGAGCTTGAAGTTAAACCAGCACTAATTACTCCAAGTTAAACCAGCACTACTTACTCTACTTTTAAGTTAAACCAGCACTACTTACTCCCTGCCCACATCCTAAACAACTGTACCCAGGCCTACATTTGATCGACACACATTAAGCCGGTCAATTACCAACTTACTCATTTCACAGTGAGCCTGGAAGTGTTTCTAGACACAGGTTTGTGCTTACCCAGACTTGCTGCTGAACTTCCGGAACTCACGTTTCAGGCAGGCTGAGATGAAAGTGTTCACACACACATCTAGCATGATCTATTTCCTCATAAACATGCATTGTACAACTTACTCATAACTTGAGAAGTTAACATGACGCCACTGGTTCAGTCCTCTGACTCCACAGGGACAAGGAGCAGAGCCAGGAGGTGACTAGGACATGTTGAAACCCAGCTGACACCTAACCTGTACGTCACATAACACGTTACCACACGAAGCTGCAAGTTGTAATTCAGCCCAAAAGCTTTGAAGATATACCCCATATATTAGCAATTAATTAAGAATGCATTAAATTATATGTTAATGCATTAAACATCCCTGGAAGCACCAAAACTGTTCCAGGAAGCTCCGTGAATTCTTCTCCAGCTGAAGTGACAAGAATGGAAAAGTCCCCTTAACACCAAACTGACTGCTCAGGAAAAGCACAAGTGACTGTAGTGATAGGACAAGGGATGATGGGTTCAAACTGAAACAGGGCAAGTTCAGGTTGGAGTTAAGGAAGCAGTTCTTCCCTGTGAGGGTGCTGAGGCACAGGGTGCCCAGAGAAGCTGTGGCTGCCCCATCCCCGGCAGCGTTCAAGGCCAGGTTGCACGGGGCTTGAAGCACCCTGCTCCAGTGGAAGGTGTTCCTGCCCATGGCAGGGGTTGGAGCTGAATGAGCTTTAAGGTCCCTTTCAACCCAAACCATTCCATGCTTCTATGAAACTGTAATATTTTGACAGAGTTCACATTACTTTCAATAATCTTTATGCCAACCACAGTTTATTGAAGAAAAGCTCTATCCTTCCAGCAAGACACACCTTCTACATGAAAGTATTTTGGCAACACTCAGCTCAACACCTCTTCGTTATTTTTACCAGGAACACAACCCTTTTTTAGCCAGTATACTCAGGTTTCAATATTGTACTTTCCTGGCTCCTTCATCTTCACGCTCGTTTGCAGATGGCTGCATGGCACTACTTTAAACGAAAATAATCACAATTATTCTTGCTTAATTGGCATCCCTTAACATGCAGGAATTCTTTGCTGCTGCTATTTGGAATAACATCATTTAGGCACACATTTTGCCCTCAAACCAAATCACCCACTTGAATAATTAAGCGGAGGAAAGACCAACACACATTGAGTCGCCTTCGAAGGTACCCACATGCTGTGCTGCCTCCACAATCAATCTCTTACCTGCCATTCAACACAACATCCTCTGTCACAACAGCCCCCAGAACAACAGGAATTACACTCAGGTCTTAATACACTCTGTGTACTGCCCTGTGTCTGTGATTCAGCGTGTTCACACAGCAAGAACAGGTCTCCTAAGTGAGAGTAAAAATCAAGCTAATACTGATCATGAATCTTTACCAAACTCAAAGAGCCAAGAAGGAGAGCTCAGATAACACTTGGGGTTTAGACTCATTTATACTAAGAAACTTAACAGGAGGCTTCACTGACAGCTTTGCTTCATTCAATTGTGCCTTATTAGGCATCTTCATGAAAAGCATTAAATGTGTTTGATCCCTTCCAGAGAAGAGGAAGGCTCATTAGCAAAGGATGTTTACAAGTACCCAGGGCTCAAGATTACAGGAGTTCTTCCCCTTCTGCACAAGGGCCTTTTTAGAGCTATGTTTTCACCAGTAGGATCATGTATTGTCTCAGAAGGAGCTCAGGCTTTATCCTTTGCCTTTTCTGCTCTTTGCAAACAAGGCACACGGACCATGACAATATGGCCTCATCCGAAAGCCTTGTAAAAGCCACCTTGGTTTATAGACCTCAGTGTGTACCCTGCCATCCAGGAAAATTCAAGCCATAAGGGCAGTCAATACTAGAGGTTATTATTCACACCAAGCCAGATTTGATGTTTTCTGCTCTGAAATGAACACAGCACAAATTGAGCTGTTCCCATTCAATTTCCAGTTCCTCACTAGAGCAAATACAAAATGCGGCAGCATCCAAGGCCAGGTTGCTCTAGTGGAAAGTGTCCTTACCCGTGGCAGGGGGTTGGACCTAGATGAGCTCCAAGTCCCTTACAATCATTCTATGATGAAATACAGAGATACATCATTTTACTACAACAAAATCACAACACTTGGGTACATAATAATAAAAGTTATTATATTAATAACAACTTTTATGCACAGCATAATCTCCCAAAATTCTGCACACAAAATTACATGGTACCCATGCAAAATACACAGTTCCAGTATCAGCAAATGGCTAATAACTGTTATTGTTCCCATATACGAAAGGGCACAGAACAGCATGAGAATACTGCAGTTATGTCTTGGTGTCTGATCTTACAGAAACAGAACCCTGCAGCTCCCATTTCCTTCTCGTCAGTCCCAGTTATGCCTTTGGTTTGGCCCTTATACAATGCAGTGTTCCTCAGGAAATCATACTCTTTAAGCTTTTAGCACAAACTCCAGCCTGTTCAAATATGACCAAGCCAATGCTTCGTGTATCAGGAACATCTCCTCAGCTTTCAGAAACAACTCATTTTGTATAAACCACAAAGACAAGCGACTATAACTTGCGAAGCTGTCGGTGCTTCATCACCTGAAGGCCCAAGGATGGGTTTTCTTTGGCAAGGGTCTGAATACAGGATTCTCCACACAAAGGGCAAGTAATAAACAGATAAAAATTGATGAATTTATGAATTATTCCTCCTGTCACAGGGATTCAAAGCCTCCCTGGAACATTCAACCTGAGCACAGCACCGTCCACTAAGTGCTATTAGCTCTGGGTCACTTTCATTTTATTCAGCCCATGAAATAACTTTGCAGGCCAGCATTTTATTTCCATTCCAAGCTTCTCAACAAGAAATGAAACTCCTGATGTGGAGCCACACACCCATTTCTATGAGATACTCTTCATGACCTTGAATACACATAAGAATACATACACACTATTTTCTTTAACAGCAAACAAAAGAGCACATTGAGCTTCAACAGAAGATGATACAGGTAAGTGATAAAAGGAACAAGGGCAGGAAAAAGAAACTCTTTAGGTAGCTACTTCTGTGCTAGAAAAGAAAGACTGCTCAATAAAGATATGCTTAATGCTTCAGGCATTGCTTTCCAATAGCTACCACCAGGTCAACAACAGCATCCAGAGCACTGGAAGAGGGGATAAACTCCCTAACAGCACATTAACTGCCTCATCATATAAACACAGCTAACAGCACACTTAGTAAAGCCAGTGTTTAAGGCACCTTCCTATTAAAGCTTCCAAACTGCTTTTATTCTCTTAACTTTTACAATCTTACAAGCTACTAATAGCCAGCACACCACTAAAATGGCCTTAGTGCCTGAGGCTGCCATTTCATGGCCGTGCAAAATCAAGAGGAAATCCCCATTCCCCACATTTAGAGCTCAGACTCCTCAAAGCATCCCCACATGAGGTTAATGACCAGGAATGGGAGTGCAGAACCGCCCCCCCCAAGTGGCTTTTGACTTCCTTTCCTGCACTGCTGCCTGCCAGCAGTCTCAGAATACTTCAGCTGAATGCCACAAGCACTGCAATACTAGATATAAATTCAGGCAACAAATTTGGGGGACATGGAGCCATTTGAGAGCCACTCGGTGAGTCACAGCATTGCAAAACAGCCTAACCAAAATACAATGGTGAGTCAATCTCTCCCTCATCATTTCTACTAATTTGAGCCTATAGTCGAAAGAGTTTTAATCTAAAGCGTAAAGCAGCGCTGAATTAAAACAGGCCCTTTTATCACAAAGGAGGTAACAAAGGAATGCTGGTTAAACATAAATGCACGTAAACTTCAATTACTGCTTCCGCGCCACACAGAGCCTACAAGATCAGGAATCTCACAGGTACTGCACTGCTACCAAGAGCTCCTCCAGCACAGTTACAACCGGACTAATCTCCTCCTAAAAACACAACTATCAGAGCTTGCTTTCTCAGGGATTCTGCTGACACAAATAAAAGAGCAAAACATCATTCAGAGAAGAAAGATCCATCAGGCTCCACAACACACAAGCTAAACCCCAGCTATACTGTCATCACACACAGACACACTCTCAGCAATACACATCAATTTTATTACATGCTTATCAACCCAGATTTGGGGGAAATAAAACACTCTGGCTGCCTGAACGTGGTGAGAAGAAACTCAGGAAATTCCCCTTCACCAGAATAGAGCAAAGTTTATTCTCTCCTGAAGCAATTTTCTTTTTAATATAAAAGAAAATCAAACTGAGGACCAGCCACTTAGCTGGTGCACTTCCACCCCACCATAACTACCACCTTCATCTTCTGGCCTGAGAACTGAGACCCACAGAGATTTAGATTATAGAATGTCTAATTATAGACCCATTAAAAGACCAGATTTACAATTACGTCGAGCCTAGCCATTCCTCTGCAAATCAAATGGAGTTGTCAGATAGGAACAGATTATTTCAATCCCTTCCCACCACACAGGATGGAGACCCCCCCCAAACATGTGCTTTGGAATTCCCTTGGAACAGCCTCAATGGCCAATCGGTCTTACCCAAACCAAAAGAGAGTTTTCAAACCCCAAAGGCCCAACTCTATTATGGGGCCATGGCACAGCCAAGACAATCAGAGCTCTCTGCAGACCCAAGGTGAAGGATGATTCACTGTCTGCTACACTGGTGACAACATTGAGTACCAAAAACTAAGTTCATCCAACCTCTGGGCATGCACTGGAGGAGAACACGGCGGGAGGTGCACAGTGTGTCACAGGCATGCTGGATTCTAATGCCATTCACATTCTTACTGCTATGTTTGGCAAAAAAAAAAAGGCCAAGATTAATGTTGAGAGCAAGGAATAAAACCAGAGCAGGAGACCTCGTAACTACAAGGCTAGCTCTCCCTCCTACTTTATTTCTCCACCAAGTGCCAGCAACGTTTCAACAGCCTAATTCCCTTTCTCAGGGAGGTGTTCTGAATTCTACCTATTTCATGGCCAAATTACCATGGCAAGAAACCCATGTTTGGATTCATCTCTAAGAGAAGAGCCCTCAAATAGCAGACCTTTCCTTCCTGTAACCTGGAAATGGCCAAATGTCATCAAAATTCCTTCAAATAAACATTGTCAGAAGACAGCTCATAACAACTAAAAATGTTTAGCAATAAAGAACACATGCTCCCCAGTTCTGACAAAAGCATTATGTGTTAGCACGATGACTTAGTGCACTTCACCCCTGGGAACGGCTGGAGAACATGGCAAACAGCTTTCATTTGAAACGATTTACTTTATTCCTTTACTCATCCTAACTGTCAATATTTTCTTCCTGCAGCTTTTTAGTAAAACAAAAACTGTAACTGCTGTCAGACCATTCCATGACCACTATGACTCAGAAATAAGAACACTTGATACAAATAGATTTTTCCAGCCATACAAGAACCATCATCTTCAATGAAGAAAAACCATTTTCTCTTGTATGGATGAATGCATAAAGGTGCTGGAAAGTAAAATAAATCTATTGAAGTGGCCCACAGAATCTTTTTGGGCTTGAGTTTCTTTCTATTTATCTTATGTGGTTCACAAATACATTGACAGGAAGAGCTACAGCAGAGTAAGACCTTCCAAAAACCACCTGGTGTGAGACACCCATTTGTAACCTGCTATCAAGTGGAACAGATCAGAGTGTACCAGTTGTCTTACCCCTGTACACACAAGGATCAGAAGAGGTTAACTGCTGACATTCAGGTTAGGTCTTCAGAGCAGCTTAACAGCCACTTCTGAAGGAGCTCATACTGAAGATGGGTAAAGTTTCACCCATTTAGTTTTTCAAGTCTCCAATCCACCTTAACAGCACAACAAAACCACTTCATAGCACTATAAGAAAGTCCATTACACTGAGGAAGTTGACAGATTTGAGTACCTCAGGGAATAAAACCCAAACAAAAACCAAGATACATACCAACAGCATCAAAGAAAGAAAACTTGACTTGGTTTAGTTTAAAAGCCTTTGAACTGCAGACAAATGCTGCACCCCTGACATCACTGAGCAGGTACCAGCACCACTGAGGGGTTACTGCAGGGCTGGGAGTGCACAGTCAGCAACGGATGGGAGCTGCTTAAACTGGTGCTACCACCAAAGGAATCAGTCACCAATCTGCAGCCTAAATTCCTATTTGAAAAGCTGGTTTTCCTTCAGATTTGTTGCTGTGCTGAAGATGCAGAAGGAGGAAGAGGCCCATATTCAGAGAACCCCATTTCCACCCAGCTCCTTACACCTGGTTGAATCAAGAGCCAGGTGCCTTACAAAAGTTCACCAAATCTAAGCCTAGCTAAGAGCAGGGCTTACAGACAAGCGACAGATTGGGATGGATTTTAAACCATATGAGCTTGGTCTGATAAGGAACATCAGGAGCACAACCCACCCTTGAGAATCACACTCTCACCTCCTTCCCTTATCCCTAGGGCTCTGACAAGGCATTTTCAACTCCTATTTGCATCTTTACTAAAGCCAAAGGCTTGCTTAAATCCCTGATAAAAATCTCAGTTTAACCTCAGGCCAAGGTTGGTTTTGTTTCAATGCATCTCCATGTTAATACTGCTCTACTTCCAAGCTATCTGGATCTTGACTCAAAGCTAGGAGTAGGGTTGTAAGGGGCTCATCAACTACTAATTCAAACGTTCTACATATCTCAAGGATTCTTTTCCAGTTTACTAACCTGAGCTCCTTGCTGCAACAATCCTTTATCTTTACTGAAATCACCAGGCAGATCAAGGTGTGCAGCTCTGGCACTGCGCAACACATCAGCAGCTCATCCCTCCAGCATCTGTCCTGCTTCTCCATTAGGTTTTTCAAACTCCAGCTGCCAGCAAAACCACTACCCAAAACTGCTGTTTCTTTAAGCTTAAACTGGGTAATCTGAAGCTTGTTCAAGTCTGGCAAAGGGAGGATACCTGCATTAAGCTCCCTGTCAAAACGGAGCATTTGGTGGTTTTATTTCAGCTGGTCAAGTTTAACAGCAACAGGGAGGCAGAGCATTCACCTGGCACTGAACTCGTACTGCAAGTCAGCTGCATGGGCAAATGATAAGACAGGAAAAAATTAACAGGCAAGCCCTTCACCTTGTTTTAAATACATCTGGGGATTTCCCTTTCCTGCCAGAACCTTTGGCTCTGCCTGCAGCTCCCTTTGGGGGCCAGCCCCTGCCTGCACTTACCTGGTGAAGGTAAAGGAGAGGGTGTGTGGGACCTCTTTAACTGCATTGAGTCTGCCCAGTCTATGAGATGACAACGGCGGCTCCAAAAGGAAAGGGCAGGAATGGAGCTGTGCAAGCCTCTGCCTGCATCCCCATCCTTCACGAGGAAAGGCAAAAGCCACTAACAGAGAAATGCATGCTATAGGTAGGAAGATGTTACCCATTAAGCAAAGGAAACCTCACTGAAGGCTTTCAACAAGCTTTGTTCAGACATTTTTCTGTGCTACCTCCATCACTTATTGCTACCCAAAATGTACCTTAAAACAAAAGAAAATCACACACGATACGGGTCTGGAATAAACAACAAAAAAAAAAAAAGGCAGAAATAGAAATATTTACTGCTGCGAT
>JANRGW010021653.1:9973-34623 GCA_024733675.1 Psilopsiagon aymara
AGGGGCAGGATCACCTCCCTCGACCTGCTGGTCACACTCCTTTTGATGCAGCCCAGGATACAGTTGGCTTTCTGGGCGACAAGCTCACACTGTTGGCTCATGTTCATTTTTCCATCAACCAACACCCCTAAGTCCTTCTCCACAGGGCTGCTCTGAATCTCTTCTCTGTCCATCCTGTAGCTGTGCCTGGGATTGCTCCGACCCAGGTGTAGGACCTTGCACTTGGCATGGTTAAACTTCATCAGGTTGGTATCAGCTCATAGACCTCCAATGTCAAACCCACTGCACGAATATCTCTGTGTATAATACAAAATGTATTTTTGATAGAGTCATTAAAGCAAAAATAATTCAAACCAGAAAGTTTAAAGTAGTCAGTTTTCAGAAACTGCAATTTAGAAGTTCCAGATTAGAAGATACAGGGTATTTTTTAAAAAAAGTATCTGCAAGTTTGAGTTTCTAGCAAAAATTAAAACTGACTAAAATGTAATATTTTTCATTTTTTTGTGAATATATTATACATTGGGAGGGTTTTTTTTTTTTTTTTTTTTTTTTTTTTTTTTTTTTTGTGATCTTTGTGAAGATTGGCTTTGGGTTGCCAAAAAAAAAAACCAACACCAAGCCTAGAAAATTACTTTGAAAATGACTGTTTTGAATGTAAATACTTCCTGTGAAAGCTAGGCAATATTTCATACTAAAAATTAAAATGACTTTTAATTGTAATACAGTGACCTTGCAAGCCATCTACACATCAGGAAGGAAAGACAGCCTTGTTATTAAAGCATTGGACCAAAACTTAGAAAAATGGGGGAGCCAGGCCTGCTAGCAATTTTCAAGTATGTAAAAACCTCCAATAAAGAGGACATGAATACTTTGTTTTCCATGTGCGTGGTGGAAAGAAATAACAGATTTGAATATGGGAATGACTCATTTTAGAGGTTGCATAAATAGGGAGAATAACAAAAGGTAATAAGACAAGTCCATGAAAGCTGTAGAGGTTTTAGGAATATCGTACACATAAGCTGCCAGAAGTTACCTAGGTTTAGTTGATCTCCTACCCCAAAAGAAAGAACTGCTTAGGCCATGTCTCAAGTAATCCCAGAATCAGTAGGAGAATATCAGGAGATCGAGGCAGCTGAGCCCTACGCCTATGCTATATGTGGTTTGGGAGATTTTACTCAGAATTAATTTAATCAGAACCAAACATTTTTCCCCTGTTTGTGGGTGAAAGCTGACTCAACTTACCAACTGTCTGTCCAAATCCTTAAGTTTCCTTTTGGATCTGGAGCATATTTGATGACTAGATGTTAGGATGAGTACAGGAGCTGCCAGTGTCTCCAGTGGCTATGGAAGGAGTCTTGACATTTATCTCAAACTAAACTGACACGCTTCTAGCCAGTGATAAAGACTGCAAGGGGTCAGTCTGTCTTTCTGGATGGTTGCACAATCATGGGGCTCATAGATTTGTGTGAACATACTTAGGTGTGCTTAGCTCTGTAGTCAACACACCATTCATTCATCAGTCACAAAAATGCCTACATTAACTCCTGGTATACCCAGGATCTCTGAGCTAAATATGTAGAACTTAGAAAATAAAATGTCAGCATTCTATATATAGCCCTTCCTTTTAATTTCTGGATTAGGGGCATTGCCATTTGTCACACTACAAATATCACCTTTAGTGTCATCACTGGTCCTCAGAAGATGCTTCTCCATTTATTGATCTGTGTAGGTTTTTTTGTTCTTCAGAAGACCCATACAGCTCAGAGTGGATCCTTTGTACCCTTTGGACACTCTATTGGTCGTTCCAGTATATGATGGCCTGTGAGGGCTTCCCAGAGGCTCAGTTTATAGAGATGTGACACTGTTAAGTGGGGAATTCATTGTTGCCTGGAAATTTTGAATTATATGTAGCAAGTAATTGTGTGTAATAGGCTTAAGAATTCAGTTTTGCTGAATTTTAACTCTCAAAATACACTGAACTTGTTTGGATTTCCTCATTTTTTTCTGATTCCTCAAAGTTCTGTTGAATGACCAATTCAGTGCTAATGTTTCTTAGTTGCCCTTACAATTGATCCTCTGGGTCCTGTCTTGAAGACCCTTGTAGACATATGCATTCCCATTTGAAAAGGTGGGGAGTAATTGTCCAGTCTGTACTGGGAAAGGGAAAGGGAAACAAGTTTCTTTGCCACATCTACCATTCATAAATCTGAGACAAAATGGATTAAATAGTGTAATTTTTAGTTTCAACACACAATTACATATATAAAAGCAGCAGTTTTCTGAAATGCACAAAATTTGGATGTGACATGCACTCCAGCACTATGAATATTATTCATGTCATGAAGATACAAGGGTGAGGTTAAGAGGAGGAGGAATGTAGCAGTAAAACATAACATGAGCTGAGTTATTGTAGCCACTAAATACCACTGGCAGTGCATCTGGCCAACTCTTCCAAAGATGTGCTTAGACCAGCAGAGAGCATCAGGCAGCTTCTGAGACTAGAAAATTTTCAAGTGCTCTATTTTTCTCTTTTAAAACCTAGTAACTTAGATTTTCTCTGAGATGTAGTTCAGTGCCTATCATCTTTGCCAGTCAATTACTGTTAATTTGATTTCAAATGTGTTGAGGCAGGAAATAAAATCTAGTCCTTCAGGACAGCTAAGAAAAGGCACTAGCCTGTCAACTTTACTGATTTCTTCCTAGAAGGTAAATACCATTACTACAGAAAAAAAGAGACAAAAAAACCCATTTTAGAAATGGAAGAATGAGTCTGCAGCTCAGAAATACCCTATAGAACCAGTGGAAATAGTTCTTAACATAGATTAGTCTCTTACAGATCACAGACACTAACACCTAACACAGTCAGTGTATTGGCATAATGTATTGCCATGCTGCTACTTAACAGCAGACCTTGGTAAGTACCCAAAATCTTGGGTAAGCTACAACGCAGTACATGGCATCTTGAAATCATTGTCCTCCAATGACAACTCTGAGAAGCTCTTATGTTAAAAGTGTGCTATAATTTATGTCGAATGTTGTTTTAAGTTTAAGCTGCTAGTCATTTGACAAATTCTGAGTTTTTCTCTGGATTTATGTAAGCTTCTTTCTGTGATAACTTGTGAGTTTAAGCTGCCATGTAAAATAATAATAAAAAAATAGGAAACTTCCAGTTATATCTTTAGTGTTCTAAATAAAATATTTATTTTTAATCATGTTACATTCTATAATAGCATGAAGTGAACAGCAGATGTATGATGTATGGCCAAAACCTTTGGCCTTATATCAATAAAAAATTTCAAGCAACGTCACAGAGTGAAATGACGTTGTTTTAACAGAAATAAGCTCTCCTGGAATATATTTGTTTGCTCAAAAAAACAGTGTTTCCTGGTTTTCTCCATGATCCAAAAGAATTTATGATTTTAAATCTGAGAATTTCCCCTGGGCTATGTTCTGCTTTTGGAGAATTACAGCTCCTCGGTGTTAGCTTTTTCTGATCAGAGATAACATTTTTAGGTTTCTTTGTGCAATAGCAAACATTAGGTTAATGAGGAGAATACTATTTTGCAAGTTCAAATTCTGCAATATTTAATCTTTTCTGCTGAAAAGTACCTAATAGCTTTTCTTCTACTTTTGGTTTTCCAGAAAGTGAAAAAGAAGAGAGATGTGACAAAAGGGATGGTAAATCCAACTTTCACTCACATAACAATATATAAAATTCTGAAGTTATTAGTAAGTTAAATTTCAGTTGTCTTTTGGAACTCTGCACTTTAGGTACTGACTTCGATATTTATCAGATCAGAAGTATGAGGAAGAATAACACTTCATAGCAAATTTTCAGTCTACCGGCTCTGAGATATTTTTTTGTGGCACGCAAATATGCCTGAAATACTGTGATTTTCTGCATTAAATGAGAATTCTTTTTATATAATTGTAGAAAATTTCACTGGATAGGAAATCTGTTTTTTATGTAGTTTAGGTGCATTTAAATGCTCAGAATAAAACAACTCAGAGGAAAAAAAATCACCACACAAAATAAGCAGAAATGGCTTTGCAGAATCACTCTAGATCATTGAGTCTTAACCAACAAATGACAAAGTCATGCCCGATCCCTTCCTGATTTGTCACATTGTAGTATCACTTTCCCCTAAAGCAATATTTTCTTTGAGAGGGGAGAGACAGGAAAATGTGACAGATTCTGAGAAGCTAATATGCTCTGTTCTGAGCCGCAATTGTCCAACCACAGGTGATGGCAGGATGAGATGTCCCCAGGATATCTGATGCATGGTCATTTAAGTGCTTGTTGTTTCTATGCAGATTATAAATCAGTCACATCTGTTTTGCTGTATGTTTATCATTTGTCATCTTTCTCAAGAACTTGTTCCCAATATTAAGAAATGAAGCAGTTCATGCCAATGTGTGTCCGGTGGGGAGCTACCTAGGAAATGTGGATGGATCTTGAACAGAGTGCTTTTGAAGGGTGATATGATGCAGTGATAACAATCTGAAGTGAAAAGCTGAAAGATAAATAATGCTGAAAGTGTGGTGCAGGGAGGGAGGGATAATGTGATTCAGAGAAAAAACTGCACCTGGGTATTGTAGTCTTATGAGAATGCAAACGAGGGATACCAGCTACTAACAATTTTGAAATCAGCATCAGTGTATAACTGGCTTCATGTAACAGAGCTGAGAAATAAACCAGCATCACCTTACCAGAATAATGGGATGTCACTCAGACAAGATGCTCTAAACTCTCCTGCTTTGCTACATGTCTTACTTCCCAGGCTGTTTCTGCTTGCAGAAAATGAGAAAGAACCTGCTGTTGCTAAGGTACCCATGTAGTTGCATTGGATTTATACAGTCAGTATGTCAGCAATGGCAAACAATGGATGCGTCATCCCCAGCTCTCACTGAAAATGTATCTTTGGGTATCATTATTATTTCAATTATTCTGTGTTCTACGGCTGAGAGGTGCATGGACATTTCACTTATTGATACAAATTAAAGCAGTATATGGGAGACTCCAACAATTCATAAATCTGTATGCTGCTAAATGACATTGTAATTCATCAAATCACAGCTGAACTGAAAATGACTAGCCCTTGAGTTCCATCTCACTGGGTCTCCACCGAGGGTGAGACTGTCTCCTAAGGCTTCTGCTATCTTATACAAGCAGATTTGTATTTAAGACAGCACCTTAATTCTCTGATACTATTGATGAGCGGGCTGCATGTCATGAGTTCAGCAGTAGCAGTCATCTTTCTCTTTCTTAATAGCTGGTGCAGGGCTGTGTTTTTGACTTTCTGCCTGGGAACAGTGCTGATAACACTGATGTTTTCAGTTACTGCTCAGTAATGTTTCGGTCTGACCGAGGACTTTCTGAGCCTCATGCTCTGCCAGGGTGGAGGGGAAGCCTGGAGGGAGCAGAGACAGGGCACCTGACCCAAACTGTCCAAAGAGGTATTCCAAACCAGAGCAGGTCATGCCCAGGATGTAAAACGGAGAGCAGAGACCCAGAAAGGGGGGATTCACTGCTTCTTTTGGCTTGGTATCAGGTGGTGAGTGGTTGTTTTTTCTTTCCTTGTATTTCCCTTATCATTATTATTATTGGTGGTAGCAGTAGTGGTTTGGGTTATACCTCAGTTACTGAACTGTTCTTATCTCAACCTGTGGGAGTTGCATTCTTTTGATTCTCCTCCTCATCCACCCAGGAGCTGGGAAAAAAAAGAAGGGGGAATGAGTGAGCAAACTGTGTGGCTGACTAGGCTTAAACCATGACACTGTGCAAACTGAGGTTATCCATTCATCTAAACAAAACATTGAGGATTTAAAAATCTATGCAAAATGAGCTGTGGCTTTCCTGAACGCTGCTTGATTTCTCACCCTTGTATCAACAAAGACAGGTATTGATTGAGCACGGGCACAAGGTTGACACACAGTAAGCCCTGGGTGTCTCTTAAGTTGGTGCTGCTCATTAACGTGCTGCAGGCTGCTGTGAACAAGGAGCATAGCTGTTTGTATGGTGACATGTGGTCCAAAACTAAACTTTCCAGCATGGCTCCTGAACTGCATGTAAAAAGACATGTCATACAGAGTAATTGAAGGGTTGACTACTCAAGGGGTCAGGAAACAAATGAGACTAGCTAGCATGAAGCTACTAGTACACCAATACCCCATGGTCACTGCAAGCAGGTCATATTTTGATAAAGTGAGGAAAACTAATTCACATTTATCATGGGGCAGAAGTGAGTACAGAAACAGCCATGGTTTAGAAGAAAGTTTTGTTCTTCCAGAAGGAAGATAGATCTATTTTTCTGCAATCTGTACAGAGCCTGCAATGTATTTGAAGATTTAGGAACCTTATCATCCGTGGATGTGAACTGACTGCAGAATGCAGCTCTACACTCACTTGTTACCCCTAGCTGTGATACTTGGGATTTTTAGTTTTTCACGTCTTTAGGGCCTCCTCAAGATTTTTGAGAGAGTTAAAAATATTTTACTTCACAGAGATCAAAGTCCAAACCGTGTTAAGTGGAGGATAACAGGTTTTCTGTTGCAATGCTGTAATTCCAGAGAAATTAAAGTGAATTCAGTAAAACCACAAACAATTTACACAGGTGGCAATGACAGGAAAAATGTATACTTGCAGCTACAGTAGTAGAGTAGTAGAGACTTTATTTGCCTCCAGTTTGAATTCAAGTCATGTGTAGTAGTTCTTGGCTCGGTATTCAGTGTGGCTGTGGAATAACACGAAATTGCATTTGTGAAAGAGAAGCTTCTGTCAAACGATGTAGAATCCTGCAGAAGAAGGCAAAAAATAGCTACACTCCCAAAGGTGTATGGGATAAAGGTACCCAGTGGAAAAATGATCAGAAAGTGTTTCTTATAAGGGGGTTGATTAATCAAAGTCACTGTGTTGTTATGCAGAAATAAATTGCTTTTTTTTTTTCCCCCTAACTGTAAGGAGTAATTGAGAAACAAGCAAGTTATGAATTGAAAAGGACTTATTGAGAATGAAATTTATCAAGACATGATGAAATTTTTATTAATCCCAATGGATAACAAATGCAAACAGCTTGACTTTCTGAATTACTGTTTGCATGTTACAAACCACAAAACAAATAGTATTTTACATTACAATTTCACCCCAGAGGGAAAGTCCCAGGGCTAGCCAATATAAGCCGTAGTTCTTTCTCTCATCTTGATTTTCTACTGGTCTTTCATTATCATTACTTCTGTTTCAGATATCAGACTTGCTTACCTAACTTTGCCTGACTGAAAATGGTTAAATAACCTGTTTACTTAAGATCTGTTCACCTTCTCCTGAAATATCGTCCAATGACTTCATAAGGAATCCAACCCATCTAGAGATGTTGTTACCATCCTTTCCATCCCTGCTGTGTATGTTATGCTGGTTTCTGCAAAGTGTTGCAGTTCACTGGGTTCATGCAGCTTTATTCAATGCCAGGAATCAAACTGAGTTGTGATATTTGCTGTTGTTTTCAAACTGACAGTGTATCCATTTACTTCTGAGACTCAAATCCTTCACTGTAGATCTATGGATATTTCATAGCATCCCTAGTGTCAGACAGTGTTTTTCCTTTTGAGCTTCATATGCTAATTTCTCTGCTAGGTAAGTTTTAATTGTTTGTTAAGGGTATATTCAGCATCTTTAAGGATTCTTTATTTAAGTGCTCTTTCTGAAACTGAGTTGAAATGTTTCCAGTTAGAGGTCTAGGCTGAACTATGACAGGGGAATTCTAGTTAAAAGAAAAGGCCATTATCAGCCTAAATGATCCACTGCTATGCTTGTTTCTTTATTGCACGCTCTTTCCTCTAATGATTATTATTTTATCGACTTTTAAAGACTCAGCTACTTGCTTCAGTGCTAACAATCATAACAATCAAGGACTTGTAAATCCTCACAGGCTGTAAAACTTATAATATTATAAGCATTTTAATCTAGGATATTTCATGGTCTTTTTTATCTTCTAATTTTTTTATCCTTTCTGAGGAAAAGAGAGGGAACTGTTTTGTTCACAACTGTCATATTTATTGTAGATAACCAATATTCAAACATCTCTAATATAATCTCAAAATTGTCTTTTGAATTAACAAAAGGAAATGTAAACCACCAGAATATTTAAGAACACGTTTTTCACTCTTCTTATCAGTAATCATTATTTACAGTTATGGAATGAAGTTCATATTTAACTCTGACTGTTTCTCACATTTTCAAGCAAGTGAATTGCTTTTTTTTTTTTTCTCTTGAGTGTACTGGAATAATTTATTTTACCTTTAGTACCATGTGCTGTTCAGAAATCAATCAGAAAGTGCTCAGTGTCCTTCTGTGCAATAACCCTTAGTTACTGCACACTATGAACTTCTGTGCAATTTAATAGCTTTATGCAAAAGACCTGTAAAGTACCCTCCTAAAGAAATACTTCACTAACTCCAAGGACTTTAAAAACACCTTTAAGAACACTGGGAAAATAAAGAGAATGTGGACAACGCTGATCTGAGAGGGCCTAGCCCAGGCACAGGACTAAGCCCCTTGTGTCCAAAAATCTGACTGTCCTGCATGAGATAGGCCAGCAAGCCTCAGAACTAGAGAACTGTCACTTATTTTGTCCAGTAGCCACCGAACCTGGAAAACTGACTGCCATGGCACAGTACTTAACCCAAAATACTGGCCTCATAGTGTCCACAATAACCTCCAAAGTGACAGAAAGTGAAAATGTTATGGAAAGCTATTTGAAGATGTGCTAAAGAACATTGCAAGTCCTTTATATAAATGACAAATTTAGGCCGAAATAGTATTTTGGAGCATGAAGTCTTTTGAGATGAGTGTGAAAATACCTAATAATAAGACAGGTATTTGGATATTAATATTTTCGTAGCCATACTCTGCAGTTAACTCAAAGTGTTTCTATGATAATGATAATTTTTCTCACCATCATTTTTTCTTTCCTTTTTTGTCTCTTTTGGTTTAGTTTCTTAAATTGTTACTGTCATCCTGGTATCTGGCCACTGCCTATTTTATAAAATAGTGGAACAGTCATTTTTCCATGTATTTTAAATTATTCTGATTCCCTTATTCAATTATGACTTTTGGAGACACAAAAATGTTGCTTTATTATAGGCACAATTTAACTTAAAATAGATAACAATGAAATTTAGCCTGTGGAAAATCATTTTAAGATCTGTGATCCGTCTGAGAGATTTCTTACTTAGAGTCAGATTTTAATTCAGAATTAAGAACTAAAGACAGAGAATTATTGAGGGCTCCTGAATATGAATGTATCATATATTTTCTGTACTTTACTGTTTATTTTATTTTTAAGCTGCTTTAAAGACCTTTAATGCCTGGGGTTCTGAGTGCAAGCTGATAGGGTATAGATGGAAAGGGGGATTGATAAACGTCCAGCAGTGTAAAGTCTTTGTTTATAGACTGGAGATTCTTCTAAGCTATCATACTGAAATTGCTGTTATTGCTACCACTGCCAGAACTACAAACTGATATTTTGTTGCTAATAAGTATGTTTATTTACAGTTTTTGAGTGTAAGATTCTATCTGGTTTGACTTTATTACATTGTTCTCAAGCTTGTAGATGCTGATTAAATTCTTATCTATTCAGAAAGATAGAGTGTATGGTAAAAGGAAGACCCTGTCTGATTAGATCAACCTCCAATAGTTTCTGACTTGGAAGATTCTAGGGCCTAAGTGGTCCAAAGACATTTCTGGAAAAATCAAATAAAAAAATGGGTATTTTCCCCCAGCGTAGCAGAAATTACTCCTCTTTTCTCTGTGTCCCCAGTATTAGAGAGAAAGGCTCCGCAAACTCACATTTTAAATGAGCTATTTTAAATGAGCTATTTCAAATGAGCTATTTCACATCAAAAGGTTTCAAAATTTGAAAGGCAGATTAAAAAAAACTTTTTGAATTCCAACAGTTATGAATTCTAAAGATGTCCAGCTTAGCAGGTAGCCGAGATGAATTTCTGTATATCTGTATATCAAAAAGCAGTAACAGAGCAATGTCATTCCAATCTTGCCATGTATTTAGAACAGTCTTATGAGACATAAAGGTTTAATCTTGGAGGCCGAATGTGGTTGACAAGAGTACATTTATGGTTACGAATGTACTGACATTTGTGCTGCAAAACATTTTTAGGTGCTGCTGATGAATTGCTGATTATGAAATGAAATTCAGGTGCATAAAGTCCCTTTACTGATTTTATATGGCATTCATCTTATTAAATTTGCGCTAATCAGTGTTTTTAAGACCATTTTAATTATCATAAAAACTGTCTTTCATTTTCTGATGTATCAAGCCAATGCCTTCTGGGTCTTGGACCCACCAAAACCCACATCCTTATTTGTTAGGTTTATATAGGGACATTGTCTAGCAGCCTAGGGTACAAACCAGACTACTTTTTCATTAGCCTATATTAAAATACATTTTGAAAAGATAATTTCTATCTCAAAGACAAGGCAACTGGAAGTACCAGCACACAGTACTTGAAATCAAACAGTTTGCAAGTAATCTTTCACCTCAGGAGTGGTGCTATGTAATTTCTAAATGGTCAGTATAGTGTACTTCAGTAAAGAAAGAGGAGAAATGATTCAGTTGTCTTCAACTGGTTTTTCCATATGACTGAAGCTTTTGTTACCTGGTGATTGGATTTTAAAACTTGATGCTCCCTGTAGACCAAAAAAATTATGGGGCTTCATCCTGATCCATGCAACTATGGGAATTTTAGCTTTAGCTTTCTTTTATTTGTTGAGTCATGCCTGTCAGCCCAAATGCAGAGCTGGTAGAACATGTTGATCAAAACATGCCAGGTGCTGTATGTGCTTAAGACAGAACTCCTGGCAGGAGTCAGTTGTGGAAGATCAGTGTCAAAGACACAACATTTAGAGACTGTTGGATAATTCTCTCTACAAGCACAAGTGAAACAGCACATACTGGGAGAAATATGATGCTTGGTTGCTTCTGCTGTTCAGGAAAGTGGTTTTATTTTGGTAATAACAAATCTGGCTTTTGTTGCTGAGGAACAAATAGGTTTATGAGTGAGTGCAAATTTGAGGTGACAAAGAGCAAGTTCTGTTGTCATATTGCATTGCAGACTTGATCTAGATATATAAAGAAAGGTCAGTGATGACAATTTACAAATAAGGGATCAAATAGAAGTAAACTTAATAGCATGAAAAAAGGCTGGGCTAAATGTACTTGCAATGCTACTGCTGACAAGGTTTTTGGAAGCATAAGAGATAAGAGGCATTTAGGGAATATGTGTATTTTTTTTGCAGGGAGTAAAGAATTTCTTCTTGAACATGAAGACTATCCTGAAAAAAATAAAACCTGGGAAAGTTTGCTTGAAAACTCAGCATAGTGCAGATTTGATAAGAGCTTCAGAAAAGTTAACAGTCTAATTAGAATAGGTGATGCTCATGAAATATAAACCCAACCTGGGTTCTTATATTAAAAGTCAGTAGGTGAAGTTGTAAATTTATCCTAGTTTTCTAGTTTCATATTTTCTGGAGAAAGAATGAGGACAATATATGTGTGTATGCATTGTTGTCCATTAGGACATTAAGTAATCTTTAAAAGTTTGTTATTTTGCTGATTATATTTTTTATGCCTGTTATGTCACATGGTAGCAGAAGATTCCTGTTATCAGCACATTCCTAAAGTGATTATATTGGGAAATTTTGAAAAAAGTAGGATTTTTGCAGTGATGTAAATTTCATCAATGGCATTAAATTCTGGAGATTTTCTGCTCTAGAGGTGAACCACAGCTTTCACATTGAATACTGAATTTCTCAGTTACAGAAAATCATGATTAGGTTTATGATTTAGTTAAAGCAAATGCAAAACTACCGTGATAAAGAAATAAAATGATGCTGGGGATTAAAAACCCAAACAAACAAAACCCCAAAAGAACTGTTTTTTATTTATTTCTCTCAATGTTGACAATACCTGGCAGCATTTGTATCTTCATTTTGGTTTTGTTTTCCAGAAAAGGCCATCCCATGGAAAAAGGGATGAATAAAATATCACAGGCAAAAATGATATAAACTTCTAAATTAGCAATACAACCTGTCTGTTTCTGTGGCTCAGACAAGCCTTTTCTACCTAATTGCAGAAAACAAACAACCTCAATGGAGTTCAAAAGTAATGGAGCAGAAGTTCAAATTCTTTATTTTTATTTTGTTTTAAGAGAGTGACATCACATTTATGTTTTGCTTTATTTTTTTAGTGTTTCATCTATGCATAAGTATGAGGGTTTACAGGGATAGCACATGTAATAGATTCTTGTTTACTTTCAGAAGTCTGTCATCATGTTAGGTAGTTGATTCTCCTGGGCTAAAGTATGGTTCATTAATTGCTATTTTGTCTGGGTGAAACTTTCCCGTCTGTGTTTAGTCAGTGTAGAATGCCTGTGTTATTGAGAAACAAGGGCAAATAAGAACATCAAACTAATAAAGTATGATAAGATTTAGAGAAAAAATGTGGGTGTAAAGAACCTTGATGTGGAGGATTTCTCAGCTAGACCAGCTTCTGGGAGAACTTTGAGATAGCAGAGGAATGCTGCTGGGGAGTATTGCAGGGAGAACTAAGCAAGATAAGAAGGAAGAAAGAAGCATCCAATCAAGGCAACCGGTAAGCAAATTATCAACCAATGAAGAAGCAAAAGTACCCACGTGGGCAGTGTCAGCTAACCAACTGTATTAGCCGCTCATACACGCGGGTACTTCGGATAGCCTATATCAACCCTGGACCTTCTAAAAATAAACAATTTAATTTCCTAACCAGAAACAGGGTTCGTGCCTTATTCTCCACAAAAAAAATGTTTAAATGGATTCACTGTAGCTTCTTAGATTACTTTGCTTTCTGTAGCTCAGTTGAGCTATGCTTATCACCTGTTTGAGACATTCAGCTTCACTAGGTAAATCAGCAGACTTCTGAGGATGTGCACTGTGTTATGTATTTTATTAGATAAACAGAACTGCCACGGCAATATGGAGTGTGCTTGGCTAAGTACGCATTTCATCATGGTTATGCATCTCTTTAGTTCTTCATTTAACTAAGAAAATATGCTCCAAAGAGGCTGCATTTTAGAGTGGATTTGAGGAAGAAATTATTTACTGTAAGGGTGATAAGGCACTGGAATGGGTTGCCCAGGGAAGTTGTGAATGCTCCATTTCCGACATTGTTCAAGGCCAGGTTGGACGGAGACTTGGGTGGTGTGATTTAGTGGGAGTTGTCCCTGCCCATGGCAGGGGGGCTGGAAGTAGATGATCTTAATGTCCTTTCCAATCCTAACTATTCTATGATTCTATGATTATGACAAAAAGATCCCTAACGTAAAATACAAGTCTCAGTTCATTAAGTGTCATTGCCACCAGCACCCCTTGCAGGGCAAGGTGCTACAGAATGCAAATGAAATATGCAAATGAAATGCATCAGCACTTAGACTAGATTTTCTCACTCCTGGACAAATTTACATTAACTGAACAAGGTCTTTCATAAGCATTTATCAGCAACTAAAATGCTAAGATTTTTTTTATGTAAATATATTTTCCCAACTGAATTTGTGTAATGAGCTTTTTTTCTCAGGGGTTCTGGGATGTAGCAAATGCTAGCATCCATGCACTCTGAAGAAATTTGCCCTAGTTCACAAGAGCCAGTTTTATGCAGGCATTTTGAAATCAAAGCTCTACTTAAAATGAATGAAATATTCACTTGTTGACAGGTTCTGAGTTCTGAACTACAAGTTTCCCAGACAAAGCAGTGACACTGAAATGTTACTGTCATTATGGAGAATGTATAGTGTGCTACTTGCCTTTCCAACAGCTTTTTATACAAAGTGAGAGACCTTAATGTCCTGGTTCAAATGGCCTTTCAAAGGATGCTTCGGAACCTTAATTGAATACACATACTAGTCTAAACCTCTAAAGTGAATAGGTAAGGTAGGTCTGGAAATATCAGTAATACATGACCAATTTTGAGATATTGATTTTCTTCTTTTTCATTAAGTACATAGGGTAAGATTTTTATATTAAGTACTATCAATTACTTAAAAAAATACATTATGTTTTTCTTTTTCTTTAAGTTAAAAAATTTTTAGAAACCTTGCTTCTCTTTGATCTGACTGCGAGAAAAGCTTATGTGACAGGATTATAATAGAAAAATGTGTATTAATGATGCTCAGGACTTAGTCTTGAAGATGAGGGAAGGAAAGCAAAAGCACTGGTTTTGCAGCTCGATAGATTTTTTCATCTAGAAAAAAATGCTTACCCTGCTCATTATGTCAGATGGCCAAGTTTTCCAGGTCAGTTTCTATACATAAACTATTTATTACCAAGGGTAGATGATTTTCCTTGAATGCAAGACTAATCTCTTATCTCTTCAGACTGCTCATTTGTGTTCTAATTAGCTGATTAGAAATGAGTGCATTAGCTTCTCAGCTTAGAAGTAGTGGAAGGCAGGAGGGGTTAATATCCAGCCTACTTGCTTGGCACCATACTTTAATATTAGAAATGGAGGCAGAAAAGATGGACTCAGAGGAATCAATGAGCTGAGATTATTTGTTGTATTTTTAGATGTAATCCTCCTATTTTTACTTTGGGCTAATTATGCTTAAAGTGTCATAACCAGGACTTCTAAACTATATAGATACCATTAGAAAAGTGAGGTTTGATTGTGTAAAATGAAAAGTAAATGTAGAAAATAGTATTTGGTTTGGCTTCGGTTTTGTGTTATTTTTTTCTTGTTCATTGGTTTTTGTTTTGTTTTTGGGTCTTTTATTTGTCTTTTTTTCTCCTTTATAATGAAGAAATAAACCAGAAAGTATCCAACTGATATTTATTATCTAAGAAAATCTCAGTTTAGCAAGGACCTTTAAAGGTTGTCTGGTCCAAGCTTCTGATGAAAGTAGTGCCAAATTTGTAGTTAGACCAAGCTTTAAAGTTAAATTAGTTTTCCCAGGTAATTGTGAAATTGAGTTTCGAATACTATTGAAGATGGTGATTTCTACAAAAACATTACATAGCTGCTTCCCCTCTTTTCCTTTAGAATAGCTGTTCAGGAAGTGCCTAGTGTATTATAGTCAATCATAGTTAGCTTTCTAAGAAAAAGCTAGTCTTTTGAATTATTGATCTTGGCAATGTTCATTTGGTTTATTGCCATTGAGGTCAAGACTGTTGCTGCCTGAAAAGGACTATTATGATATTCTTATGCTAATAGACAAAATATTACTTGCATGTAATAATTGCATTGTAAGGGATAGACAATACAGAAGAAAGGCTTGCACAAAGAGGTAGTTGTGTAGATCATTTCATGAACCTGGTTTTATGGGTGGGGGAAACAAACAAAGAAGATTTGCAGACCCAAGTGTCTTTCTTCTAATTTTGCCGAACTCAAAATAAAATACAATTTCACTGGCATGGCAATATGTCAGCCAATAACTTTGTTCTGGTAAAATTTGAAAGCGCAAATATATGATGAAAAAAAAAATAAAGTAAAAAAACAAAGAAAAAGAAAAGCAAAATAATGATGAAAGTCTCATAAAAATAGCAGTTATTTAAAAATAAGCCAAAAAACAAAACCAAAGTATTGCCAAGTGCAGTATCTCATACTCTATGAAAGTGTTGAGCTTTATCACATAAGGAGCCTTCATAATTTAAAAATGTGGAAACTTTACAGTGTAACTTTGTTAACCTGTTAGGAACATCTTTCTGAAACAAGACCATCTGAAATGTAAATATATCTTGGCACAGCAAAGTGATTGATGTCCTTTGTATTTTCAGTTTTTAAATAGATAAGGAAGGATTGAATTTTTACAGTATAGGATAAATTTTAATGATTCATCACTTGTGAAAATGTCATATGAAATCCTGAAGAGCTCTAGGAATGATTCAGTAGAGGGTGAACAGTATTAACAGTATTTTACAAATCTATTACATTACAGTTACCTCTTTTTTTTTTTTTCTGTGTGTGCTAATGCCATCTATGCATAAATTAGAAAAGCCATCTTCATGTAGTCCAATGATCAGCTATAATTAACATATTTCTATTTACCTGAAATATGCTGCTTTATTTATAAGAAATTATTTGAGCTTTATTTCTACTTATAATCACTCACTCAGATGAACAGGACACTTGAAATCAGGTCTATTTGCCAGCTTAATGATAACATCAACAGGAAAACAGGGGTGTGCCTAAACTTTACAACTGAGACTGCTCAGTTAATAGTCTCTGTTCATCAATGTTAGCCTCCAGCCTTATCCACAGCAATCGTCAGTGACATATTCCAGTTGACCAATTAATCATAGAATCATAGGATAGTTAGGGTTGGAAAGGACCTTAAGATCATCAAGTTCCAAACCCCCTGCAGTAGGCAGGGGCACCTCCCACTAAACCTTATCACCCAAGGCTATGTCCCACCTGGCCTTGAACACTGCCAGGGATGGAGCATCCTTCTCCACAGGGCTGCTCTGAATCTCTTCTCTGCCCAACCTGTAGCTGAGCCTGGGATTGCTCTGACCCAGGTATAGGACCTTGCACTTGGCATGATTAAACTTCATCAGGTTGGCATCAGCCCACCTCACAAGCATGTCAAGGTCCCTCTGGATGGCATTCCTTCCCTCCAGCGTCTAGACTGGACCAGACAGCTTGGTGTCATCAGCAAACTTGCTGCGGGCGCACTCAATCCCACTCTCTGTGTCAGCGACAAAGATGTTGAACAAGACAGATCCCAACACCGTTCTCAGAGGGACACTGCTTGTTACTGGTCTCCAGCTGGGCATTGAGCCATTGAGCACAAGTCTTTGCATGTGGCCATCCAGCTAGTTCTTTATCCACCAAGTGGTCCACCTATCAAATTGATGTCTCTCCAACTTAGAGACAAGAATGTCATCTGGGACAGTGTCAAATGCTTTGCACAAGTCCAGGTAGATGACATCAACTGCTCTACCTCTGTCCATCAGTTCCGTAGCCCCATCGTAGAAGGCCACCAAATTGGTCAGGCAGGATTTCCCCTTAGTGAAGCCATGCTGGCTGCCACCAAGCACCTTGTTGTTTTTCATGTGCCTTAGCATGCCTTCCAGGAGACTTTGCTCCAGGATTTTGCCAGGCACAGAGATGAGGCTGACTGGTCTGCAGTTCCCCAGCTCACCCATTTTCCCTTTTTGAAAATGGGGTTATAGTTTCCTTTTCCCAGTCAATTCAGAATTAACAGCAGAATCTTCTGCTCAAAGGAATTTTTAATTCCTTTACTTATAGAGGTGTAGTTGCAGTTAGAAATTAGAGCCATGTTCTTCAGATGTGATAGAATGACCCACAACAAGCTGCCAGAAGACTCTACTCCTAAGAGTCTATATATACCTCTGGTTTTGCTGATGAGGTTACATCTTTGTAATCCTATTACCAGGCAGTAGTGCTACTGAGTGAAGACTCTTAGTTCTTGTCTCATATCATCTTTGAGGGTGAAAAGTAATTTCAAGATATACTTCTGAATACTGAAAGGAGAAAAAATCTCCAGTGTTCTTTCGTTGGGAAATTAATTACTTATGGCAGGAGTAGGCTACCTGCTAGATAGCCAACTTGAGATATTCACAATATAGCTGTCCACATTAGAGATGGTCTCCAGGGAAGATCTTCATCTGATGTGGCATAGATGTGTGCCTTTTAAAATGATGAACTGTATTTTGAAGTTTGACTCTCTTTGAAATGGCTGTAAAGTTTCACATAAATTAGTTGACAAGTAGACAATTATACTGTAGAGTCAGGTTCTCAACTCAGCTGTAGAGTCAGGTTCTCAACTCAGCTATGCCTATGAACTCGACTGTAACTTTTCAAAGGGCTATTAAATGATAAACAGAATAAAGCAATATTAAACAAGACAACCTTTGCTAAGTGTGCAGCAAAGCAGACTGAGGGGGAAATGAAATGTCCTGTGTTAAATATATAGGCAATTGATAATGGAGAGTGTTTTCTCACAGTTTCATGAGTTTAAAGCACAATACATGTAATTCTAAGATCGTTTCCAAGGGTAGTGTTTTTCTGGTTTTGTTCCTTTTTTCTGGTGTGTGTGTGTGTGTGTGTTTCTTTTTGGTTGTTTTTTTGTTGGGTTTTTTTGTCTTTGTTTGTTTCTTACCAGTGAAAATCACCTCCACACAGTGATTTATTCCATGCTAAGAAATGACTGAGATTGGGTAGTACCATAGGAGTGATTATACTGATCAGCCTAAAGTCATGAGCTAGGTACCCACGCTTTCAAGTCACATAAGATTATCCAAGAAATGTAAGTAGGCCTGGAGGGTATTACTCAGTCCATATAAGAAACAAGTGTCTGATTTCTTGGAAGATGTTAAATGCCACTTGACTTTTCTGTATTGATTGCTGAATTGAACTCTGAAGGTCCAGGCACTGTTCTGTCTCTAACTTTGTCCATTTCTTTTAAAACAGAAATCAGTACCTGACTGCTTACTGGCTTCAGATTTTGATGGGTAGATTACTTTGCATGATGAGATCAGATGATGATGTCAGCATTTTACTATTCTTGCTGCCTCTTTCTGTACAATTACTTTTCCAGTATTTTCATGATCTTTGTTAGATGTCTTCTGCTCATCAAAGTCAATCAAGTCAACCATTGGCGAAAGAAGATAAAAATGGAGTAATGATGATGGCTGTCAGAGCAGGTGTCATGGTTTAAGCCCAGCCATAAATCAGCCACACAGTTTGCTAGCTCTCTCCCACCCCTTCCTGCCCCCGCTCCCGGAGGGGTGGGGAGGAGAATCAAAAGAATGTAACTACCACAGGCTGAGATAAGAACAGTCCAGTAACTAAGGTATAACACAAACCGCTGCTGCTGCTACCAATTATAATAATGGAAATAACAAGGGAAGAGAATGCAACCGCTCACCACCCACCGAAAAATACCCAGCCCACCCAAGCAGTGAACTGGCTCTTCCGGGTCCCTGTCCCCAGTTTTTACATTGTGGGCATGGCATGCTGTGGTATGAAATATGTCTTTGGTCAGTTTGGGTCAGATGTCCTGTCTCTGCTTCCTCCTGGCTTCCTTTCCTCCCTGGCAGAGCATGAGACTCAGAAAGCCCTTGTTCAGAGTAAACACTGATGGGCAGCAACTATAAACATCGGTGTTATAAGAACTTTTCCTACGCCGAAAGTCAAAACCACAGTGCTGCACCAGCTATTAAGATGGAGAAAAAATGGCTGCTACTGCTGAACCCAGGACAGCAGGGTATTAAATGACTGGCTAGAAAACTGAAATGGTGGCTAGGGATGGCATGAGCTGTTACTGTATTTAGTAACCTGGATTTTTTTACTCCCTTAGATTTTCTTCCTCCGCTTTCCTCAAAAGCAGAAACAAACATTGTTTACAGTGCCCATTGTCAAGAACCTCCACAGTTTAAGTACATGTGTGAAAAGCCACAAGTTCTTATACGCCAGATATTTCTCTCCAGCTGATCCATTTGATACCCCTTGTTACTGGAGTGGAACTGTGAGAATCCTCTCCATGCTGTTTATGATTATATATCACCATTCAATAGTCCCTTATCCAAACTGAAGAGTCCTGTCTTTAACATTCGTTTCTAGAAGATATTGGGTGCATTTTTACCCTAGCTATTCTTTTCTGAACTTTTGGCAATTATACTTAATTGGTTTAGAGGTGGGGGAGCCACAGCTGTCCACAACATTCAAAGTGCACAATTATGTTTAGGTATAGAGTCTGGATGGAACAGTAATATAATGAAGTTCTGTATTGTTCTAACTTTCCAAATAATTCATAACAATTAGTTTTTACTGAGCATTGAGATGATTTTTCATGGGTCTGTCCTACCTACCGTGTTTTAAAAAGTAGCATTTTGAATGGGAAATTAGGTTTATTAGATTTTTTCTCTATGTGTATTTCTGTATTTTTCTGTCTTTAATTTGCTATGTTATTTCCCAGTAAGTGAGCTTTGTAAGATCCTTTTGCAGTTTTCCACAATTGCTTCCTAAGTGTACCGATTATATTATTAGAAAAATGTTGTCCTTTTCCCTGTTCAATGCTCTTCTAAGCGTAAGTAAATGTGTTAAAAGCATGAGTCTTAGCAATAGTAAACATTCATGTAATTTTCCACACAGCATGTAACATGGCTGCTGAGCTTTCTAGCATGGGAGTTCACTGTGGGCAAAGTTTTAATAGTCTTGGAAGAAGCTGTCAATGGCCTTTCACACGAATTTGTCTCTTTATTGAGTTTGACCCTCATGCTTGTGCATAGGTATGTGATACCATTAGAGAAATCTGTGGTACTGCCCTCAGCTCCAACAATCTTTCCAAAAGGACATCAGACTTGCCATCTGTGTTTATCTGCCGCCCATCTTCATCCATGCAGTAGTATTTGAATTTGTCAGTGAAGATTTATTAAGCAGAAAATGTTTTTCAGAAAACTGAGACTCAACTTTGACACATCTGCTGCCTATTGATGGATGGGTAGCTGTATACCTGTCAGTATTATCACTGAAAGAACATAATCAGAAAACTTGCTTTTAGCCTAGAAAACAAGATATACTCCCTTCAGTAAGCAAGACAGCATAGAACCTTTGCATGTCTTGAGAAACAGCATTTGTTTGACTAACTGAACTATCCTGCAGTACTGCTGACCTCTGTCAACATTTTATATACTGTCAGTCAACAATTCAGTGTATTACAGCCAAATGACTCTTTTAAAACTCCCATGCATGCACAGGACTTTCTTACACATACAGATGTTAAAGACAGCTGGCAAATAATTCTGGTCATCCTAGATACCTTTGTGATTTTTGCAAAGCTAGAATTAGCTGTTCATACCAAGTTGAGATGTGCTTTAACTTTTATATAGACAGCATGTTGTGATAAAGGGTAGAAAGCCATCACGGTCTTGGTGACCTTGCTGTTGAAAGCACCAGGAAACCTGGTGTTATGTGGTAGGAGAAGAGTGTGGGTAGCACAGGCAATAACCTCTGCTACAGTTGTAAATAATTTCTCAGGAGCAATAATTTCTATTTCCAGTCCTTTAGCTGTAAGAAAAGTCCAGCCTTCATCCTCAAGGCAGCAAAATTCAATTTTCCTTTCACAGTTGAAAAACCACAGCTGGCTCAGGACAATTCATACAATAGAAAGCCAAGCAAAAATAACTCCTACTAGAAAGATTTTCTCCTAACACATTTTCTCTGTACCCTTTCATTTGTGGTCCTCTAAGTGAATCACTCAGCTCTGTGGGAAAGCACAGAATGGAAATAAGTGTATGGGAAAATAAGCATAATGATGCCAAAATCCAAATTGAAGTGAAAAGTTCACTACACTGACTAATATTTTTCTCTCAGGTTCATCTTATCAGAAAAATAGTGGTTTGCTGCTAATTTTATTTCACCTCCATAACAGGTTGCCAGTGAAACTAAAATTTAAAGGAACAAAATATTGTAGTGATGCATTTACTAATAAGAAAGCAGTGGAAGATTGTTAGGTCGTTTTGTTTATTTTATTATTATAGTTGCATATTTCAAACTGAATGTTCCAGAAGAACAGAAGAGTTATAGAAGAGTTGTGAAAGCTTGTCTAACAAAATTATTTGTAAAATGTGTTAAAAAATCTTCTTGGAACATTTCAACTCCACAATAGTACTCTTACAGAGATTGTTTAGAAAACCATTATTTTCCCATACGATTTAGTTTTCTAGTTTTATGAAACCAAGATTTACTTTTATGAAACCATTTTTCCAAGAAATTGCAGATCTGCTTTAAAATGCTCAGAAGCCTTATCTCCTCCAAGGAAAACAATCTTGTGCAGATAGCCACTGTCCAGAAGAGACCCACAAGTGTAGGCAGTCGCAACTCTAACTCTGCAAAGCCATTCTGAAGATAATACGGACAACACTGATAACTTCTACTATTGACCCTCTGCTTTCTGAATCAGAAGGAACAAATAAACTGTTTTTCCTTTCTCAGCACCTGCCTAGTTATGTTTTCAAATCAAGGCTTCTATGTTGACACAGAAAATCTGATATAGCAAAAAGCAGAAATTTCACAGACAAAGCCCTATTATTTGCCTTAAATAAAAGTGAAATTTATGGTTTGTCATATACATGGATAAGAATAGATAACAAATGTCCTTATCATTGTCAAAATCTAGCTCAGTATGAATTTATTTCACTTATTTTTAGCTGACAGGCCTGCTTTTGTAAGTCTCCTAAGTGATGTCTGTGGTAAGAAGAGAGAATCACCAGAAAATTATTCATGTACCTGTGTCTTTCTACTGGGGACATTGAGGTCTGGCTGGCAAAGAGAGTTAACAGAAACTCTTTCAACTGAAAAAACAAATAAACAAAACCCCAACTGCCACCCCCCCCCCCCCCCAAAAAAAAAGAAATCCGCAGAAGAAAGGAAAATTGTCTTTAGCATGTAATATTTATGAAAACTAATTCAAACTGTTGATCTCAGAATTTTCCTACAGTCTATATTGCTGAAAGACCAGGTCTTTCTTTTTCCTATGCAACAAACTCTTGAATTCAGTTTATGAGTGGAGATTTTCTTGAAATTAAGGTAGAGATGTTTGCAAAAATACTGCAAATATTTTGATGTTATTTCTTCATCATAAAACACTACCTTAACTGTTATAGATAATAGAGATACTACAGTACCTAGTAGTAGGAAAGAGCTACAGGAATGGCCATAGGAATTTGTAATCAGTTTTCCAGGACTATAGCAGGACCACAGCTCTACATTCAGAATGTGGCACTGTCTGCCAAGAAGCTGTTCAGTTTTAAATAAAATCTTGGTAAAGTATTTAACCATTTTGAAAACTTCTTTGAAACTCCAGGTGAGCAGTATTCTAACTGATTTAATATCAAGTTTGATTTCTGTTATAAACAGAGTAACTTCATAATAATGGTCTCCTGTTCTATATCTAGAAGATGTGGAGAAGTTAGTGAACTTCCAATGAAAGAAACAAGCTGTAGACCTAGGCACAAAAGGATTTTCTCCACCTCCATCCAAGGTAATTAATATGCTCATTAGAAATCAAAAGTCACCAGTTCCTGTTTAAGTGGAGACCCTTTACACTAGCTTTAGGAATGGCAAAACTGACTTTGGATACAGGGATCTTTGGTAGCACACAGAAATTATGCTGGAAGACTGAGATCCATCCCACTTAAGATACCTAAATATATCTACCCTAAGTCCTTAGCTGTCTCTGTCATCGGTCAAAAGACCTGAGAGCTCCAGAGAATGATTCATCTGAGCTGTCCTAGACATATGTAATAGTGTGGTGAGCTGCATTCTGAAGGTACCTGTTCTCTCCTGTAACTATAAACAGATCACAATGTGACTAAATCAGACTTCAAAACCTGAACTTAAAACTAATTTTCTGATATCTAACTGGGACTCAATGAAAGATGGTAGATTTAGATTAGGCATTAGGCAGAAGTTCAACCCTGTGAGTGAGGGTGGTGAGGCACTGGAACAGGTTGCCCAGAGAAATTGTGGCTGTCCCATCCCAGGCAGTGTTCAAAGCTAGGCTGGATGGTGCTTTGAGCAACCTGGTCAAGTGGAGGGTGTCCCTGCTCCTGGCAGGGTGTTGAAACTAGGTGATCTTTAAGGTCCCTTCCAACTCTAATCATTCTGTGATTCCATGATGAATCCAACTTCTAAGTGTCATTTTGTTTAAACCTTTATTCAATGTAAAGAAAATAAACTATGTCAATATAATGTTTCAAAGAACACAACTGTCATCAAAACAAAAGAGAGCTGTGATTCAAATGGAAAATTTTTTACAGATCTTTATTGGTATCTTTACCCTGGACATAAGCATTTTTTTGTAGTATAACGAAAGCAGATACAAAGAATAAATCTTATTAGTGAATAATAGCAATGAACTTTCAGCTTAATGTTACCATAATTTATCTCCTGCTGTGCTCACAATTAGATTCACCACACTTAACTTCACTGAAGCTAAAAGACACCCACCTAAAAGTCAGGAAACTTACAGTTAAACATTTAGACTGTTTATGTAGACCCTAGTGAGACTCACTGAATCCATACAGATGTGCCTCACCAGTGATGAGCAAAAGGAAAGGAACAGCTATCCTAACCTGATAATGGCAATTTAGCTTCTTTTCCACCAGAATCACCAGGTCTTTCTCTGTGGACCTGCTTTCAACATGATTAATCCCAGCTTTTACATGTACATGGGGTTATTCATGCCCAGGTTAACCTCCACATGATAATCAAATCATATGATGCATTAGCCGCACCTCCCAGTTTTATATCATCTGCAAAATTGCTGATAGTGCACTAATCTGTACTTCTTCAGTTTGTGAGAGAGACAGTCTTGAAAGCCTTGCTAAAGCTGAGGTAAACAATCTAATGCTCTCCCCTAATCCAGCAACTCAGTCGTCTCATTGTAGGAGGTGATCAGGCTGGTCAAGCGCAGTTTCGCCTTTGTAAATCCATTCTGACTACTCCCAGCCACCTTATCGTCTGTGCTTTGTATGTTTTGAATGTTTTCAGGATTAATTATTTGTCTTGGGTTCAGCAGTAGCAGTCATTTTTCTCCTTCTTAGTAGCTGCTGCAGTGCTGTGGTTTTGACTTTCAGCCTGGGA
>JANRGW010021654.1:11008-22360 GCA_024733675.1 Psilopsiagon aymara
AGTGGTTTGTGTTATACCTTAGTTACTAAACTGTTCTTATCTCAACCTGTGGGAGTTGCATTCTTTCGATTCTCCTTAGCATCCCTCCAGGAGCAGAGGGAAGAAAAAAGGGGAAGAGAGTGAACAAACTGCGTGGCTGATTTATGGTTGAAACCACGACACTGGGGCAACCTGTTCCAGTGACTCACAACTCTAACAGTAAAAAACTTCTTCCGTATTTCTAACCTGAACTTCCACTGTTTAAATTTAAACCCATTACCCCTTGTATTATCTCTTATAGTCCCTAATGAAGAGTTTTTCTCCAGCATTCTTATAGGCCACCTTCAGATACTGGAAGGCGGCTATGAGGTCTCCATGCAGCCTTCTCTTCTCCAGACTGAAAAACCCCAACTTTCTTAACCTGTCTTCCTATGAGAGGTGCTCCAGCCCCCTGATCATCCTTGTGGTCCCCCTCTGGACTTGCTCCAATAGCTCCATGTCCTTCTTGTGTTGAGTCATCATGGTATAAATGCATGAAGATAGGGGTTCTACTGCTGGTATCAGTTCTTGGTATACCTGGCAGGTTACTTGAGGTCCAAAGGCAAATAGGAGCAACTTGGCTGGTAATGCAAATTTGCATTAAAGTTGTCCACATAGATATTGTCTTTTATGCTCTCTGACTTTCTCTGAATGAGAAGAAGAAAAGAGAAGCATGAAGTAATGTGTGGGTTTTGCAATTAGATCTATTTCATGTGTCTTATAAACCAGGCAAATTCATAAGGAAATAAGTCTGTGCTAGCAGTTAATGTTTCGTTCACAGCTGCAGGCAAGCCCAGTGATACAGAAATTACTGTCATTATGAAAAGCTTCCACTAAGAAGATTTTTATTAAAATTGTGAATCCCATCTGTTTCAGCAGCAATATTGTAAAATTTATATTTTCATGACCTTTAATAACCAATTTTCTTCCAGAATGACCCAGAATGCTATCTTATGTGTTTGTATTTAAATTTATTAAAAAAATCCGAGGCACTATGTCCTGTAAGGGGCGTAACCAAACTATAGCTCAAACAGTATATGCAATGCATGTGTAGTAAAAATAAATACTAGTTGATAGTCTATTTGTCATTTGATAAAAGAGTTGCAAATGAAACTTACAGATGTACCGTGATGGTGTTACAAAGTGCTTGCATACTGTTGTTGATTACACTATTTTGATATGCATGTGCTTGTATCAATATTGTATAAGGCAATCTAATTACAAATATATCCTGAAGAATACCTTTATAATTTAAAGAACTTAAAGGCCTTTGCCTCTCTACAGCAGAGAGGCCCACAGTGCACAAATCAAAGTAGAGAGTTGCCTTTTCTTTCGCAGAGGGAAAATAGTGCACCAGTGCAGGAGCTAACTTCTATTCCGGAGAGATGGATCCTATTTGAGATTTTTTCAGATGAATGGAAACAACGTGTTTGGTCTTCTTAACTATTTTGGATACTGTATTAAAAAATTAGCCTGCTAATTTTCAAAGGTTTTAAAAAAAAGTTTGACCATAATATTGCACAAAGTATGCCTATGTATGTTATATATCTTTTAAATGTTGGATATGTACTTAAGACATCAAACAGGGAGATTAAGGTTTAAAGAAAAATCTTAAAACCTTTATTTACAGAAAAAAGAGAAATATAACTTATTTCTTATCCATTTTAATTTTTAATTTAATTTTTAAAATTTAAATTACTTTTTAATGATATTTTCAAGCTATTTTGAGGTAAAAGACTTCTGAAATAATTATTTCAAAGGCAAATTGCTCATGCTATGATGGTCTTAAAACAATACACAAAACCTAAGCAATTGTAAAAGCAAAACAGTTGCTTAATTTCCATAACTGCTACATGATAAACCTTTTACAGTCCGAAATCCTGATATAGTTAGGTAAGAAATCCCTACTGTTTGTATCACCCATAATAATGTGAGGGAGGGTCTATGTCTGAGGTCTTTAGGCATCATTACTGAAAGAGGCAGAAATCCTGTGGAGTAGTTTGTCTTTAAGTAATCCCAGTTTTCCTAATTTAAGATTAATTTTCCAATCTTAATTTGGTTGGTTTATTTTAATTTAAGATTGTTTCTAGCTAAAAGATGTGCAGCTACAGAAGCACATCAACTTCAGTGGGGTTATATACTATGGGAGGTACCTACACAATACAGTACAAGATAATTCTCCATAAAGGTAATCAGTATGGACTGGGCAATTCATTAATTTAAACATGGTATTAATCTACTCAGGGTACTCTGAGTGTCTTTATTCAAGGTTGCTGATTGTGTTGAAGGAATAAATGATAGCAAGAAGCAATAGAAGTTGCCATGTCCAGTAGACTTTATAAATAAATTCTAGAAGAGAGTTGGTGCAGATGTCGAGTTCTGACTTCTGTGTTTTGGAGAGCTATCTTTCAAGCCCATCTCTCCCCACCTCCTATGACTTACTTGACCTTTTTTGCTACTGTTCTTTCCTGTCTGTCATCATTTTACTCTGTCTTCCTACACATTCACCTTCCACAAATCCACCTCTTTTTTATACGCAAGACTTCAATACAATTTCCTTATCACATGTCTCACCACTGAAGTCTTCACCTTCAAGACATTTAGGCTGCAGGAAGTTGAACATTTGGATCAAAAGACAGTTTTCCTACTGACATTTTCTGAGCACACAGTGGCCTGTGGTTACCAGAAAAAGCAATCTCAGGGAGAGTGCTGCTTGCCCCATGCACACTAATATGAGCAGATTCAGTCTCAGATAAATTTGAGCAGATCCACTGTGCAATCTTCATAGACCTATGTTAATATGTATGCATTGTAGCAGGCATAACAAATTCTCACAAAAATCAATTCAAAGCTTAATGTTGAAGTAGTTATTCATAACTGTTTTTCTGCTTATAGAGTTAAACCTGGAACCCTAACCCCAGGCTGTCAGTTTCATCCAATTTCAAGAATTCTTTTCAAAACAAGGAACTTGATAGTGAAAAGCCCACATGGTTTACTTGCTCTATTCTGTGTAATTTTTCTATAACTTCATTTTTGAAATGCAATACCCTGAGGTAGATGTTCTGACACTTGGCAGTCTGGCAAGTCATTGGAAAAAGGCCCTTAAAAATGCAATGTATCGCACCACCTTCATTATAGGCAACTTAGTTTGTTTGTTAGTTTTTTTTTAACAGCAAATTCAATCAGATGAAAAATTGTACAGAAAGGACATGGCTTGTATAATAATGTAGATTCTTTCAAAGGTATTTCAATTATGTCCTGAACAAGAACACTTGCTTTTGGATTAGTCTTTTATGCAGTGTTACTCTCCTATATTGCAGCCCTCAGATGCTCAAAAAACATGACTTAGGCCTTGAATATAATGGAATTAGCTTGCATATATTATACATGATTCTTGAATATTAAGTGTGGGACATTCACTTAATCATGATTGTTTTGTTTTCAGTCTTCAGGGTCTTCCTGGGTTTCATTTCAAAGTTTTGTCAGTGCTACTATACAAAAGATTTTGAGATTTGGCTGTAGCAAGAGCAGGGTAAAATGAAATCTGTAATCACTGGTAGAATGGTACGCTATGATTAAATGATACATAGTGTATCAGTCAAAAAGAAGAAAAGGAAATACATGAGTAAAATGGCACAAATAAATTTCAAAACTTTTGAAATACCATAATATTCTGTCTTACAGGAATCCAATTAGCTCCAAAACAAAAACTGAACATCCCAGTGTTATTCGTGCCAGATACAATGAAAACTTATGAGGCAGTAGTGGTAATTCATGTAATGAGGGAAAATGGGGAAAACTGGCCTTATGAGGGTTCTGCTAAATTAAATAAAGACTTACAGAGATAATTTATTTCAATAGGAAAAGTAGTTGAGTATATTCAATCCTGTTATTATTTTCCCCTTTGTCTATTTGTGTGTAGCTCCCAAGGGCAATAAAGTGTCTAAGTTTGAAGGCACTAGGTTTCCAACATAAGCTTTAAAGGTATACTGCAAAGTATACAGATTTAGGGTAAGGCATATATCTGTTTCAATATATTATTTTTTTTGTCTGTAAATAAAGAAAATGTAAAGTACTAGCTGCCAGTGCAGTTATGGGTATTAAGCAAATAAAAGCTCTTAGATGCCTTTAATTTTTTAGTATACTTGACTAATAATAATTCTTCTATGGATATTTTTATTTAATGCATAAGCTGTGGAAAATTTGTTTCAGCGCACACATGGCATAAGAGAGAGAAATAAGGCCATTATCATATCCTTCAAATAATATTCAAAGGCACTAAACTAAGTGGCAATTGCTGTTCTGATTTGCTTGTATTTTTCTTATGTGCTAAACATGGTAAGCATGTTTACTCCATGGTAAACATGGAGTATCACCTCTCCAACAACTCTAAAGACTCGACTGCTTTTGAAAAAATTCTCAGCAGTCTGTCATAATGATACTTTCCACTTATTTTCCAAACAGTGTTACTGTAGCAGGGAATGGGAGAATTCAAGGAATACTCTGCATCTATTCAGTGCATGGATGCCAGAAGCATTGCAGCAGAAATTAGTTCCAAGTAAGTAATGACTGAAAAAATTCGAATTATAGAAGATTAATAGATTTAAGAAAATGAAAGTAATTTGTGTTCTTACCAGCTTGATCATGAGAATTTGCAGTAGTACTTTGCTATATCTTAAAAAAAGATAAAAACACCTACTGAAAATAAAATCTCCTTTCCCAACCTACAAAACAAATCTAAACCTATTATTTTGTTTTCACTGTGGATAAAAGGAGTCATGAGCATGAAGGTTTGTGCCCTTCCGTGTCCCAGTTAATGCTTAGTTAGAGAACTGAAGGTAAATCAAACAAGACTGACAAAAGGGTAAATTTCTTTCTTACAGCATACCCAGAACAACCTGCTGGAGAGTTTACAGGGTACAAAATTTTGGAGTATGTATCTGCTGTTTCTCTCAGCCTTGAATTTAATTCCTTAATAAATACCAGAATATACATTAGTGTGAATAGCAGTAAGTTTTCTACTTGCTCCTGAGAAGTGAACTTGCATTAAAAGATGACTGACATTCTCAGGATTTTTGTTACTTATTTTTGGGATAGCAAATGTTTATAGATTCTATGCACCAGTTTTTTTAAAGGTGTGATATAATCCCAGAACTGTGAAATAGAAATTGTGAATAGTATTTTAAATCTGTAACCTTGATGAAACTACAACTCAAGGTTTAGATGAGGGACAATTTTACACCAGCTTGTCTTTTCATCTTGTCTTCTGATGAGTGAATATAGTACCTTTCTCTACTAAATAGACTAAGGTACAGGAATAACTTCTGGAAAGCTATAGAAATAGACATTTTTGCTATCGATTTAATTTGCTTAAGGACCCTTTGCTTGCAGACAAATGCCAATGACGTAATATTAATTACAGCTTTCATCTCTTTAATTTCCACTTTCATACCTTAGTGGATGAAGCAGAATATTATCATGCAATCAACTGTTGCCCATGACGGTTTTAATGAGTCTCATTAGCATTAAAACTATGTGTATTGATGTGGATGTTTGTTACGTTTTTTAAAGCTGTTGTGTTTTTCAGTAGCAGACTTTATGATAAATCTCCCTTTTATTGGGCTGTTCTTTTCATTAGAGAATCACAGAATCTGTGGGTGTAGAAGTCATCAATTTAAACTGTTAGCATTCATAAACTGTTTAAGTAACAACACTTTTGTATGATTAGAAACTTGAGTAAATCCTAATAATTTTAAATTCTTAAATGTTTCTTTAAAACACCAAAACTAAACAGTGCAATATTTATAGCTGTTATCCATTAGTTTATGTTCAATAAATGGTGGAATTAATGCAATTAATTCAAAATTGCATTAATTATCAAAACATATCTTTCTTTGATTAACACTCTGTTACGTTGGGACATTTTTTTTTTTTTTGTCTTACAAGGAAGTACTAGATCCTGCATTGGAAAATGACCTGGAATCCTGTTTATAAGTGTATCCATGAAACAGAATCCATTCCGGATATAATTCCGAAAGCCTAAGGTTTTCAGTTATAAGTGGACTTTTTAAAAGTCCCTGTTAAAAGATATGAGTCCAAAGCAGGCCATTTACAGGAAACCGTCTTTGGTTTTAAATCATTGTTTTAAAAATGATCAAAATAGTGTTTCCATTTCTTTTAATGCAGACATTTGTTAAAATTGCCTGAAGGCCACAAACTGTTATGTCAAAACCAAAATCTGCCTTGCTACTGTATTAGGCAGCTCATCTTTCATGTCATCCTTATTTACATCTTAATATATTTAGACATCTAGAAGTTACTTGGCTTAGTATCTCATGAGACCAATTAAAATGATCCATGGTCACAACCCATGTAGTACATGTTAAGGAGATTACAACTTGGCTACTTCATACAATGGAGAATCATCCAGAATTATTTTTCTTTTTCCCCAATTCTTGTAGAGTCAAAGCAGGATGCAATAATTTAGATTGGAAGAGACCACCAGAGGTCATTTAATCCAACTCCTTGCTCAAAGCCATGTCTGACTACACCAGGTTGCTCAGGGATTTTTCTGGTGATGATTTTTAGCCATAAATATTACTTAGCCATATAAGAAAAAGAAAATGTAAAATCATTTCTCATAGAAAGAGGAGCTGTGGAATAGAAAATGATGTGACACAACATGCACACACTGTATTCTGAAATACCTGATAAGATGGTGTAATACAGACAGTGTAATTCATTCTTAAATACAAGGCCATGCATCTCAGAAAAAAAAAGATGTGTTTTTAGCTATCAACTGTTTCAGTAACTCTCCTTCATGGAAATGCTTAAAGGAGAGCTAGAAGAGAACTATAGAAATAACTTAAACCCTGTTGAACAGGAAAACACCAAGGGAAAATTCTTTTTTTCTTTTTTTTTTCAGTTTTTAGAGAAAGGAAATTACTTGAACTTGGTATGCAATGATCTATCAAAAAAAAAAAACCAGTAATATAATTAATCAAGCTTCAGAACTCAAAGTTGAAGATGAATAAACATGGTATAAAAGTAGGGGTTTCATTGGTCTTTTTAAAAACCCTTTACATGATTATTTACCAAGATATGGTTCAAAATTATTAATTGTGAAATTTTATGGTAAGTTCAGAGTTTATTTTTAAAGAATTATTGGTACAAATCTGAATTTAGACCTTAAAACAGAGAAGTATGTAATCAGCTCTTCTATTTCTTGTTGATTTCTGTAACTCTAGAAAATGTTAAGTCTTTTCTTTTGGAGAATGTATTTTTCTTTCAGTTCTTGCATCTAATTTTCACCTCTTTCTGTGCCACTTATAATTATTGGCACAGAAAGAACAATAAACAATATCTATTGTAGTAAGCTTTATAAAATCTGGTGTATAAGCTAAAATCAAAGTACCTTGTAATGAAAAAAGAAATATTTGAGAAACACTTACTGAACTGAAAAAAGATCTGTCATGCTTCAAAGAGAAACTCAGTCAGATAATTCTATGAAAGCTGAAGTTTGAAGAACAGTACTTTTAAATCAAGTTAAATCATTTAACTTTTGAGTTTAAATTCTTTAATCGCTTTGTTTTCAGTCTTTCTTTCTTATAGGTATATGTCAAACTATGGCATAATTTCTACTTGAAAAAATTAACTAAAACAAAGTCATATTTCATGATTAGAAAAAAAAAAAGGAAAAATTTTCGAGTGCTATTGTGAACTAACTGAAGGAGCAGAGTTTCATTTGCTTAGCAGTATTTTCTACTACTTTACCTATGCAGAACAATAGAAACTGTGTGTTGGGTTAAAGCTTTCAGTTGTCTTGGTCCTTATTGGCATTCTTATATAGCTTTTAACAGCTGTGTTCAATTTTTATTTTTTTTTTTGTTAAAATCAAGATGACAATGTTTGCTTGGGTTCTTGCTTCCCTGCAGCTGTGGTACATTGTCGAGCCAAGCAGAGACTAGAAAGATGAGTAGAAGTGCTGCTGACTGGTGTACTTCCTGCTGCAATTGTTACCCCTGCTGCAAGAAATTATGCTGTGTTTCATTCAAATAAGCCAGCTGACACCCAAGAAAATGGTAAGATGGTAAGAATGTGTATTTTGGATATCACAGTGTTTTAAGAACACCACAAGTAAGGTTAGCACTTCACCAGTTGTGAAGCTCTGTCGTGACAACAGGTGAAGTTTAGACAGATCCTTCTCTCAGTCCCTATTTCTAGCTTGTTGCAAATACGTGACATTTGTATGATCCACAGTTATAGGCACCTTTGAGCCTGAAATGATCTTTTTGCATCTGTCTTGAATGTGAGGCTTGCATACATACCATCCCTCCTTTAAAAGAGAATAGCTTGCACAAAGTCTGACGTTAGCAAAAGGATGTCTGTGTAAGCACTGCAAGGAAGTATCTTTCTGCAGATTGTCCCTATTTGTAAGATGCATTCTCACTAGCAAGCCAGTATCTGCAACAAAATGGACTGAAGGAGGCTTTGTTCAAAAGAAGCAATAAAGCATTATAAAAATATTGCTTCCACTTACTGTTAAGCAGCAGAGGACACAGTGAAAAACAATTTCTTCATAGATACAGAAGAAATTCATATTATATGTCTCTTTGAAATAGAATGATACAACATATAAGTAGTGAGAAAAGAATGCTTGTTACTGTTATATGCCCAGTATCTCTGTTAATATTTGTGTGTTAACAGTCATACTCAATACAACAAACTATGAATTGTTGCATTTTACCTTCATCAATTATTGCACCTTTGACACTTAACCTTAATATTTTTTTGGAGTTCAAAGTCATCCTAGCTTTCAAGAAAAAAATTATATAGAAATTATAATCCATTAAATGAGACACTATAATGTGTGTTTAACATAGCTATAAATGAAGGGAAGGACTTCACCCATGCTCCTACTTTAAGAGTGTGCTGCATTGTAAAATGGTAAAAGATGAGTCTACAGAAGTTGCTATGACTGCAGTCTATTAGGCAATCAGTTTGACAGGTAGGCGAGCTAGGCTTTTGCGTCTCATTTCTGCCATTTAGAGTCTGGTCCACTACAGGCTTTACAGGAATACGATATTACACAGACTCTTCTGCCAAAGAACTGTGAAAAACTGAAAATCTGTAAAAGCTAAGTCAAGATTAATTAGATGCTTCCTTTAAGGATGATTTTCATGTAAACATGCCCCTTCCCTGCCCACTGGCCAGGGTGGGCTCATGTTAACAATCGCTGTCCAGATCTTTAAACAAATTTTATTTCTGAATGCTTTTAAACCAGGAAGGATTCTGAATTTGAGCAGTTAACAAGAGTTTGCACGGCATATGCTTACTGATAATTAATATCTATAATAACTTAAAATTTGTATTTATTCATATTTTGGTGTCAAAGATTTTGTCTGGGCACATTATTATCTTATATTCCCATGTTACAAAGTGATATTGATCAATCTAGTAAAATAAAAAGATGTGAAGTTCTCAATGTAAATTCTTGCCTCTTTGGAGAACTGTAAATACTGTTATAGACCTGTATTCAGCCTTGTGAGAACAGATGTGTACTAATATACAGGGTACAGGAATTATTTAATTTTTACTATGGAGTAGCAAGCTTAGCTGATTTTTATCAAAAAATCATAGAATGGTCTGGGTTGGACAGGACCTTAAGATCGTCTAGTCCCAATTCCCCTGCTGTGGGCAGGAACACCTCACATTAGACCAAGCTGATCAGAGCCCTGTCCAGCCTGGCCTTGAACACTTCCAGGGACAGAGCTTTCACTGCTTTGGGCAACCTCTTCCAGAGCCTCACCACCCTCACAATAAAGATCTTCTTCCTTGTACCTAACCTGAACTTGCCTTGTTTACAGTTAAACACATTACCCCTTAATGATTCACTGCTTCCCATTGCTGGTCCTGCAGAGACTACATTAAGGGGTTGTAACATTATTGACTTGTCACATATGAGTACGCTACCTTAAACATACTTGAGTTATTTCCCTCCAACACGGTGACAAGTGAGTTGACAAGAACAACATTCATTGAGCAAGTTGAGGCAGCCTTTTGAAAGACTTACTTACAGATTTATGATACGTAGTGTGTGTTTTATTAATAGGAATAATATTTCATATTCATTACCACTGGCTTCTGCACATACTGCAGGGCTGATTTGGGACATTACATGTTTTCAAATGAAAAGTCTGGTAATGAAATGTTTTATACCATGAGTAGTAAGATCATTTATAACTGTGCTTTTCATGGTTTTCAATGACATTACATGTCATTGTTGATAGATTAATTTAATGCCCATTAGGAATCAAATTTAATGGTACTATCTAAGATTTCTGCAGTCTACCAGTAATAAGGAAAAGTGTAAACCTAAGATTACAGCCTGGCAAGCTGTTTCTCATTTTTTCTGTTTTGAAAGAGCGATTCATCAGAGTTTATATGTGATGTGTAGTTAGAAGCTTTTACATCCAAAGATAAATGATTATAATTACTGGCAGATCAGATTTAAAAAGTTACTACTGGGCCTCAGTGTTTAAATTATTTGGACAAGTATGAATTGAAGAAAAATCTTCAAATAGGTCTTTTATGTAAAGAACTAAATCTCATCCAATCCAGAAGACACAATTTCAAACAGGAAATTATTATAATTTCTTAAGAAAGAGGGGACAGTCTAAATACCGTCCAGCTAAAATGACATTGTTATTCAGAAGTCAGCAGAGTTCCAGAGATCAAATAATTAAAGCTTGTTGGTTTAGACATAACAATTACGATGTGCCCCTTTTAAAGAATAATTTCCAAATGTATTAAATGCATATTTTTACACTCTATGTATTTTAAATCTGTTTTCTTACATATGTCCCTAATGATATTTTCTGTGAATGTAGTTTAAGACCCAAAATTCACCCAAACAAGTGTGAAGATTGTTACTTTTTATTTGAATAGACCAGCATTTTTAGTTTATCGTAAACATTCAGTGGGAAATACACGTTTCATTTTCCGTGATCTTCTAAGAACAAAATTCCAATATTCACAAATTATCAGTTATAGATATTACACTGAAATTCACAACTTTCTAAGCAACCAGATTTAGCCATATTGAGATCTTGTGCAGTACACAGACAGTATCTTCTGGTTGAGAAAATATGCTTATCAGTCCTGTTCTGTCTTTTTTGTTTGAAATGGTCATTTGTAACCTCTCCCTTGCAACACCTTCAGTTTATTCCTCCATTTGCAAAATGTCGTGGTTTAATCCGTAAATCAGCCACGCAGTTTGTTCACTCACTTCCCCCTTTTCCTTCCCTCTGCTCCTGGAGGGATGGGAAGGAGAAT
>JANRGW010021654.1:22460-35881 GCA_024733675.1 Psilopsiagon aymara
ACCCATTCCAGTGCCTCACCACCCTTACATTAAAGAATTTCTTCCTCATATCCAATCTAAACCTCCCCTGTTTAAGTCAAAGCAGGATGCAATAATTTAGGTTGGAAGAGACCACCAGAGGTCATTTAGTCCAACTCCTTGCTCAAAGCCATGTCTGACTACACCAGGGTGCTCAGGGATTTTTCTGGTGATGATTTGTAGCCATAAATGTTACTTAGCCATATAAGAAAAAGAAAATGTAAAATCATTTCTCATAGAAAGAGGAGCTGTGGAATGGAAAATGATGTGACACAACATGTGCACGCTGTAATCTGAAATACCTGATAAACTGGTGTAATACAGACAGTGTAATTTATTCTTAAATACAAGGTCATGCATCTCAGAAAAAAAAAAAAAGATGTGTTTTTTTAGCTGTCAACTATTTCAGTAACTCTCCCTCATGGAAATGCTTAAAGGAGAGGTAGAAGAGAACTATAGAAATAACTTAAACCCTGTTGAACAGGAAAAGACCAAGGGAAAATTCTTTTTTTCTTTTTTTTTTTTTTTTTCATTTTTTAGAGAAAGGAAATTACTTGAACTTGGTATGCAATGATCTATTAAAAAAAATATAGTTAATCAAGCTTCAGAACTCAAAGTTGAAGATCAGTAAACATAAGTAAACATGGTATAAAAGTAAGAGTTTCATTGCTCTTTTTAAAAACCCTTTACATGATTATTTACCAAGATAGGGTTCAAAATTATTAATTGTGAAATCTTTCTGGTAAGTTCAGAGTTTATTTTTAAAGAATTATTGGTACAAATCTGATGAAAATAATATTTAGACCTTAAAACTGAGAAGTATGTAATCAGCTCTTCTATTTTGCGTTGATTTCTGTAACTTTAGAAAATGCTGTCTTTTCTTTTGGAGAATGTATTTTTCTTTCAGTTCTTGCATCTAATTTTCACCTCTTTCTGTGCCACTTATAATTATTGGCACAGAAAGAACAATAAACAATATCTATACTAGTAAGCTTTATAAAATCTGGTGTATAAGCTAAAACCAAAGTACCTTGTAATGGAGAAAGAAATATTTGAGAATCACTTACTGAACTTAAAAAAAACCTGTTATGCTTCAAAGAGAAACTCACTCAGAATACTTTTTATTCTGTAATAGTTCTATAAAAGCTGAAGTTTGAAAAACAGTACTTTTAAATCAAGAAACTAAAGAGTAAATATTCTTTCATTTAACTTTTGAGTTTAAATTCTTTAATAACTTTGTTTTCAGTCTTTCTTATTGGTATATGTCAAACTATGTCATAATTTCTACTTGAAAAAATGAACTAAAACGAAGATATATTTCACGATTAAAAAAAAAGGAAAAAATTGTAAGCACTATTGTGAACTAACTGTAGGAGCAGAGTTTCATTTGCTTAGCAATATTTTCTACTACTTCACCTATACAGAGCAATGGAAACTGTGTGTTGGGTTAAAGCTTTCAGTTATCTTGGTCCTTATTGGCATTCTTATATAGCATTTAACATCTGTGTTCAATTTTTTTATTTTTTTGTTAAAATCAAGATGACAATGTTTGCTTGGGTCCTTGCTTCCCTGTAGCTGTGGTACGCTGTCGAGCCAGGCAGAGAGTAGAAAGACGAGTAGAAGTGCTGCTGACTGGTGTACTTCCTGCTGCAATTGCTACACCTGCTGCAAGAAATTACGCTATGGTTCACTCAAATAAGCCAGCCAACACCCAAGAAAATGTTCGAATCACTGATGGTAAGAATGTGTAGTTTGGATATTACAGTGTTTTAAGAACATCACAAGTAAGGTTAGCACTTCACCAGTTGTGAAGCTCTGTCATGACAACAGAGGAAGTTTAGACAGATCCTTCTCTCAGTCCATATTTCTACCCTGTTGCAAATATGGGACATTTGTTTGATCATATGTCTGCAGTTATAGGCACCTTTGAGCCTGAAATGATCTTTTTGCATCTGTCTTGAATGTGAGGCTTGCATACATACCATCTCTCCCTTAAAAGAGAATAGCTTCCACAAAGTCTGACATTAGCAAAAATATGTCTGTGTAAGCACTGCAAGGAAGTATCTATCTGCAGATTGTCCCTATTTGTAAGATGCATTCTCACTAGCAAGCCAGTACCTGCAACCAAATGGACTGAAGGAGGCTTTGTTCAAAAGAAGCAATAAAGCTTTATAAAAATATAGCTTCCACTTACTGTTAAATAGCAGAGGACACAGTGAAAATCAATTTCTTCACAGATACAGAAGCATTTCATATTATATGTCTCTTTGAAATAGAATGATACAACATATAAGTAGTGAGAAAAGAATGCTTGTTACTGGTATATGCCCAAGATCTCTGTTAATATTTGTGTGTTAACAGTCATACTCAATACAATAAACTATGAATTGTTGCATTTTACCTTCATCAATTATTGCACCTTTGAAACTTAACCTTAATATTTTTTTGGAGTTCAAAGTCATCCTACTTTTCCAGAAAAATGTTATTTAAAAATTATAACCCGTGAAATGAGACACTTTAATGTGTGGTTAATATAGCTATAAATGAAGGGAAGGACTTCAACCATGCTCCTACTTTAAAAGTGTGCTGCATTGTAAAATGGTAAAAGATGAGTCTACAGAAGTTGCTATGACTTCAGTTTATTAGACAATCAGTTCGACAGGTAGGTGAGCTTGGTTTTGTGTCTCATTTCTGCCATTTAGAGTCTGGTCCACTACAGGCTTTACAGGAATACCATATTACAGAAACTCTCCTGCTAAAGAACTGTGAAAAACTGAAAAGCTGTAAAAGGTAAATCAAGATGAATTAGATGCTTCCTTTAAGGATGATTTTCATGTAAACATGCCCCTGCCCTGGCCACTGGCCAGTGTGGGGTCATGTTAACAATCACTGTCCAGATCTTTAAACAAATTTTATTTCTGAATGCTTTTCAAACTGGAGGGGAGCTGAAGTTGAGCAGTTAACAAGAGTTTTCACGGCATATGCTTACTGATTAGTTAATATTTATAATAACATAAAGTTTGTATTTATTCATATTTTGGTGTCAAAGATTTTGTATGGGCACATTATTATCTTATATTCCCATGTTACAAAGTGATATTGATCAATCTAGTAAAATAAAAAGATGTGAAGTTCTCTGTAAATTCTTGCCCCTTTGTAGAACTGTAAATACTGTTATAGACCTTTACTCAGCCTTGTTAGAACAGATGTGTATTAATATACAGGGTACAGGATTTTTCTCTTTTTTGTTTACTATGGAGTAGCAGGCTGAGCTGATATTTATCAAAACATCATAGAATGGTCTGGGTTGGACAGGACCTTCAGATCGTCTGATCCCAATCCCTCTGCTGTGTTGATCAAAGCTCTGTCCAGCCTGGCCTTGAACACTTTCACGGACAGAGCTTTCACTGCTTTGGGGAACCTGTTCCAGAGCCTCACCACCCTCACAATAAAGATCTTCTTACTTATATCTAACCTGAACTTGCCTTGTTTAGATTTAAACCCATTACCCCTTAATGATTCACTGCTTCCCATTGCTGGTCCTACAGAGACTACATTAATGGGTTGTAACATCATTGACTTGTCATATATGAGTTCGCTACCTTAAACATACCTGGGTTATTTCCCTCCAACATGGTGACATGTGAATTGACAAGAATAACATTCATTGAGCAAGTTGAGGCAGCATTTTGAAAGACTTACTTACAGATTTATGATATGTAGTGTGTGTTTTATTAATAGGAATAATATTTCATATTCATTACCACTGGCTTCTGCTCATACTGCAAGGCTGATTTGGGAAATTACATCTTTTCAAATGAAAAGTCTGGTAATGAAATGCTTCATACCATGAGTAGTAAGATCATTTATAACTGTGCTTTTCATGGTTTTCAATGACATTATATGTCATTGTTGATAGATTAATTTGATGCCCATTAGGAATCAAATTTAATGGTACTATCTAAGATTTCTGCAGTCTACTAGTAATAAGGAAAAGTGTAAACCTAAGATAATAGCCTGGCAAGCTGTTTCTCATTTTTTCTGTTTTGAAAGAGTGATTCATCAGAGTTTATATGTGATGTGTATTTAGAAGCTTTTACATCCACAGATAAATGATTATAATTACTGGCAGATCAGATTAAAAAAGTTACTACTGGGCTTCAGTATTTAAATTATTTGGACAAGTATGTATTGAAGAAAAATCTTCAAATAGGTCTTTTGTGTAAAGAACTAAATCTCATCCAATCCAGAAGACACAATTTCAAACAGGAAATTATTATAATTATTATAATTTATATTATAATAGATGTACAATACTTGCTAAGAAACTTTTCTTTTTACAATAACACCTTTCAAGGTAGAAAGGAAATGCAGAAAATCCCTCTGTCCGGGACTGCAAGTTTATATTAACCTTTCACCTGTGTTTAGTTTGTTGAGTATGTGCTTTTTAATTTGCACAGCTACTGAGTGGGAGCTTTCAGTGTGATGCAAAGCACAAAAACCTCTTTTTATATGAGAAAATCTTTAGACTGAAGTTCTTTAGTCTATAGTCACACAGACATATTTACCTAAGTGACTTAGAATAAGATACTGGGAAATATCATGACATAAGCTGACATTTCTGTTGCCCAAACTTCTAATAAATGTAAGTATTAAAAAAGAAACAGAACAGAAGCAATTCCCGGTTCCTACGTCCCCATTTCATATGATGACTCTGAATCAACAGATAGATTGTAAATTACTATAGTTAGCATATGTCTTTCTCTATGTAGACAAAACCCACAATAAAACACCCAAAACCATGCAATGGCCACATTCCCATGCTGCCCTGCTCTTTCTGAAGCCTCCTACAAAAAAAAATGGAGGACTTCTGGAAGTACTACATGCTGCAGCTGGCAGATGTGGTACATGTAAAAGTGCCTTTAAAATCAAGGTAATACTCTTAGCAACATATGTGGGATGTTATTTCAAGCACATTATGAATTTCAGAGCTTTCAGATCGAGTCTTGGATTGGTTTGGGTCAGCTGTGCAGAATTTCAAAGGGCAAATAGTACTGGATACAAGAATATTTTAACAGCAGTGTTTTATGTTTCATTGAAAAAACTGTAGCTGGTCTTGCTGAGTAAGAGCTGTATTTCAGTGCAATTTAATGCATTTGGATTTTTAACAGCAATCAGCTAAGGTGTTCCTTGTCACTTAAAATTGTTCCAGACTGATCAAAATAGTCTATTTTTATAAAATTAGATTGGTTCTAGTTTTACACTGAAGTTACAAGACAGAAGTTAAAAGTAGTCATAAAACACTTATTTTATCTCAGAATAGGTATTTTAAACTTATTTATTGTATCACCATTAGTTCAGAAAACATCATACATTGTATAGACACACAGCTGATTAACAAAGTGATGCTCAGATCCACAACATTTTAAGACTGTATTCCTGAACATGAAGAATTTTGTAAGTGACTGTCAAGAAGTTTTAATTTCTAAATGGGTAATTACTCTTATTCAGCAGGACAAATTTTATTTGTATTTTGCAAATAACTAATAAGGAACTGTGAGGGAACTGAAATAGCTAGTGACTGATAGACTAAATTTAGTTGTTCTTCTAATTTGAAGGTCAGTTTCATACAGTGTTAAAATTATACTTTAAATGGTAAGTGTTACAGTTAAATACATGGAATTGTTATGTTTCAAAATATGGAAAAGGGTGTTTTCTGCCTCAGAGAAATAAAATTGAGACTGTACATGCTGACAGTGTTGAAGTACAAATGGTAAGAAACTTTTCTAAAGCAAGTGAGTTTAAGAATGAATTTTCAAAAGAGAAAGCGATTAAGTGTATACAATTTAATACAAAAAGCTAGAAAATTCTTTGAACACGAGAGTGTGATAAAGGAAGTAGAAGAAAACAACTGGTATCCTCTTAACCACCTACAGAAATTTGCCATTTAGGGCCATTGATGCATTTAAAAAGAAACCCAAAACATAAATCATACCCTGTGAATCACCAAACAGTAAAAAAAGAAAGCTGAAAACTGTGATACTTCTGAGGGTGAGAGAGTGTCTGGGAGAGTGGAAAGCATAGCCATGACACTGACATAAAATGACTGGAAAAAGTCTATTGCTTCATGATCTGTTGATTATCTGGTGACTTATCTGTAAAACACACTGCCCCTCCAAAGAAATCTGAAGTTTGCTTGCATTGGAAGTTGGTCTTCCACATGACAAGCATGATTCTTTTAGTCATTAGTGTATCTGCTTTAAGCATTAAAGCATATAGGCATCATTATGGTGAGTGCTGTAAAAAAAAATGTGAAATCCTAAATACTGTTTTCAGGTTAGCATTTGTGTGGGCCATTACAAATTCAATGGTTATATTAAAAGACATTTTGAGTTGTTACTGGTTTCAGAGGGGAACATTCAAAGTGAGACAGATGAGTTGGTGTATGATTGAAAAAATAATATCTGTGTGAATTAGGACTACATCATAACATATGTTCTTGAAGAAGCTGGTTTGACATTGACTGTGCCCAGGTACAGACGTGATCTTTATTTGCTAGAATGGCTAGATAAATGAAGATAATGCTAAATAAGAAAGGAGAGTGTTGAAAAAGTAATAGAATGGGTTTGAAAAATAAAACCAAAACATTTTAATCAGCTCTTTTAAGGCATTAATTTATAGATTAGCATACAAAACTATGTAGGATGCCAGATCAAAAGAGGGCACTTTTGTACCTGTTGGAAGAAATTTAGTGAAAGGCATATTTAAATACAGTCAGGTCTTTTGAGATTCTTGTGCAATTTCTTTATTCTGCTTCTAGTGTTGTGGTATTGTGATATTTTACAGCAAGAAATAGGTATTTACTTCTCATATACGATTCATTTCTTATCACCCAGATGGTACTGTCTACTTAAATGTTAAGGTGTTCTTGACCACCGACCTTCCTTTTGTTATTTTCTTTTATTACTCCTAGGATTCACTTGGCTACTCACTTGAATATTTACTTGAAAACTGTATTAAAATGATCTAATCTACTCTACAGTAATGTGTTCTATTTGCTGCTGCTTTTGTTGGCAAGGCATAACTTCATACTTAATGTTCACTCACTTCTGCCCGCTGAGTTCCAGCAGTGTGTGTGAAGACTTGTGGAAGACAGTGGAGAAGCAGGAAAAGGCCAAGTGTCAAATGAGTGCTGAAGGGAGCTATGAAGAAATACTTTGTCTTTTAAACAAAGCTGCTTCAGTAATCCTGCATATATAAATGTTGCCTGAAAGCATGCTACCCATTGGAAGTTTTTATTTCCGGAAAGGAAAACACTTGAAGACTGAGATGAATTGCCTTGCAAAACAAAAAATATTTAATGCTTTTAAAAAAATTGTCTTGGAATAATTACCTGAAAAAAAACATGTTCTTAGTCCTTTTCTTGCTTAAATAATGCATAATATTATTCAAGAAATATGAAGAAGTAATATAGTTATAGTAGGAATTTCCATTCCCTAGATGTACCAAGCTGTGTATAAATAGTATGCTCATGTCTTCCCAGTGTTTGGATTGATAAATATCTCTGTTGTGTCAGATGTGGCTAAAACTCTTCCTGCTGCTCTCTGTTTATAGAGAACAGGGGTAGATTAATTGGGGTATACTTTATATCTGTGTGCGTATTTTTCAGTTTGCATGAGAGAAAATAAAAATTTTACCTGGATAAAATGGAGAATTTTTAAAAGAAAACTAGTGAATGAAAACATACAAAGTCCTGGGCTAAAGGGTCAAGGCACATTCAAACCATATGCCATATCTTATTTGGCATTACTTTAAAGAAAATGTTAATTCTGTCTCCAGTGCTTTATTTTTTTCACCATTTTAACAGAAACTGGAAATTCTAAGAGTTAAGAGAACTCTGAACATTTGGCAGTTCGGAAAAATTTCCAGCCAAAAATCATGGGGGTTTTTGGTGGTAGTTTTGTTGTTTTGTTTTGGTTTGGTGTGTTGTTTTGTGTTTTTTTTTTTATTCCAGCTTCTTCCAGTTTGTTTAGGAAGAATGTGTATTGTGAAATTGTCTAGAATCAGATATTAACATATTCATAGAGGCTTCCCATAGTATGGTAATATAGCAGTCTTCAGGGCAGCTGTGATAAAAATCTCATTACATTTTTCTTTATTGAACAGTCCTAAACTAAGCAGTGTAGATAAAAAACAGCTAAGTGACCAGCATAATAAGACTTTCAAATATTGGCACAAATATTTCCTTAGGTGTCGTAAATGTTAAAATATTTTAACTAAATACTTAATACGTGCATAGAACAGGTTACAAAACATCCTGAAGCTGAAAAAAATTCAAGCATTTAATTACTTTTGACTAATACATGGTATATGCGTATATCAAACCAAAACTAAATGTCTTTGGATACTAAAAGCAGCATGAAATTCACAATATTTTCTTCCTAGCAGATCTGAATATAAAATTAGCTTTTCCTGAGTAGCATTGTGTGATATAACTGCTGAAAGGCACACGTGCTCAACAGCTGTGATTTTGTCACTGTGGAATATTCCAAATGATGTAATCTTTTCTCTCCCAGGAGAAGTTAACTCTTATGTCTTAATCTCCATGCTTTAGCATTTGTCTAGGGTGACTACTTCAAGCTCTGATTTGTATTGAGTCTGAATGCATATCACAAATGCTTTATTTTTCAAATAGAGAAATAACAAAACATGGAACTATGTTGGATGATCTTAGGAATTTTATTAGATGTAGGAAAGTGTTCATGTTTCATTTCATCATTGCAAAGTACATTTATTGTAATAAAGTGTATTTATAATAGATTCATTAATACGTGGAAATCCTATACATTTGGTACTCAGAGGGTGTATCTACTATGACCAATAATCCCACATGGTGGTAATAATACTTTGGTTATATCTGTGTAAATCTTTGATCTAGCTTAAATTGTACATGTGTCTGTGTGAAGGATCCATTTTAAAGTCAGAAATGTTTCAATATAAACTGCAAAATTTCATTAATTTGTGTGTAACAATAATATTGGCAATAAAAGTCAAGCTTCTTGTTAGTAATGAAGTAGGAATAAGGTATATGTGCATTTCAGGAAAAGAGAAAGGACCACAAGCATAAGAAGGCAGCTCCATACTCAAACTTGGGTAGCATTACAGGTTGGCAAAATCAAAGTAAACTGTGTCCAACTATCTAAAAGTGTATTGTCTTTTGGATTTTTTCTATATGTAGTCTGTATTTTAGAATTCCAAGTTGGAAGGACTTCGGATTTATCTCTAGCACCCTATAGGCAGCATATGTACGCAGGAAGCATATATAGGAGTTATGCACAAGACACATTCTACTAAGCTGTGCAAATTAAAAATATGCCCTGAGATACATGGTCATAATAAAATGAAATCTCTTGTAGGATTTAGTGAATGTGTTAAAAGACTTTTTATCCATAAAAATGTGTAAAGCTTTTAAATAGATTAGCTACTTCAGATCTGTTTTCCTCACAGAAATGCTTCCTTCTGTGCACAAATTACTATTGTAAGCTGAATATCACAGGAGGAGACACTTGCTTCAAGAAACTCAGATTTTTATTCTTATGTCATTGCTACTTCGCCTTTTCATAGCTGCTATGTGGAATAAAAAGAGGCTCCTAGTGACATCTTCATAATTTTTCTGTATTCTGTTTCTCAGGAGTGCTGCCATCAATGGCACTGATGTCCTTAATGCCTTTTTTTATTATTATTATTTTTTATTGTTGTTGGGTTTGAGATTTCCCCCAACAGCATTAGTCAAAAATAAGCTTACATTTATGCAATTTTCATTTGACTGATGAACTAGAAATAGGTCACCATAATGCAGAAGTGATTGCCAGAACAATATTGCTACTACTGGTCGTTTCTCCTAAGTAAGCTTTTCAGCTTTCATTTTGCTGGAAACTATATAGTCTGTGATATGAAACTGGAAGTTTTTGCTATGCAGTCAGAAGCAAATCACTCAAGCTTTGGATATCTACTAGGTTTACTTGTCATTTTTAGCAGTGAAAAAATTGTAGCTACTAGCTGGACAACTGTGTGATGTCAGGGTGTGTGCAGACTGATATTTTTTCACTTGTATCATTTAGGTTTCTCTGCAACAGAAGAATTTCTGTATGAATTGCAATATCAATCAAATGAAATTAAATCTCAGCTTGAAACTTTGGTTGGTGTGCATCTTGTTGAAACAGAATGGGATACAGAATCCAGAATCGCAACACTGGTGTTTAATATAGTGTTTGCCCCTAACAAACCAATGAGGTAAGGTGTTGTTCCTTATTACCAAGAGAATATGCAATAAAATACTGTATGGTCAGTCTTAGCTATGTAGGCATCTCCCTGCATTTTTTCCTTCATTTTGTTTTCACCTCAAAGATCTATTATTTTAGGTTTTCTCACTTGCTGTTTCGCTTATGGTATCTTTGGTATTAAAACTGACAGTGTTTCTTTTTAATGTCTGTGAGATGGCTCTGTTGAGGTACTGCATTAGTCTGTGTGTACAACAATTTATTTCTAAACATTGGAATATCGAAAGACTTTCAATGAAAAGTAGTTGTTCTTAAAATTCATGGAATTTGTGCAGACAAGGTGGTCTGTCTGTCTTGAAAAAGTTTTCCTAGACAGCATGTGTGCATATTTGGCTGAATGGGATGAATTAATTTGAAATTAGTCTCTAGTTCCCCAGTAACAACAGTCCACGGGAAAATATTATTGTCTTTTATAGTTGTGATGTGAAAAATCAGGTATTTGCTTTGATTTACATTAGTAAATCCCACTTCTTTGAAAAGAAACTGCAAAAGGGAGATCCTTCCAGAGAGAAAGAAGTTGCACATTCCTTTTGAAACAGTCAGATGTGTATGGGGAGGAAGTTGGAAAGAAGCGTCAGTAGCATGCAGGCACATGATAATTTCAGATGCTCACCATTATGAGGAAGATTAGGGAGCAGTCACTAATGAATATTAGAGGTTGCATGCAAAGAGAGTATTTTTAGCATGCAGGAGGGAACTCTTATTTGCAATAGTCCAAAAGATGGCTGAACAAGGAGAAAACATTTAGGAATGACTTATCCACTCACCCCATGTACTGTCAGTATGGAAACCTATTTTATTTCTACACTATCCTTCTTTATTTTATCATTTTGTTTAGTTTTGTCTTTGTGTGCTTGAGACTTATCAGGCTTCATGTAGAGGACTCCATAACTGCAATTAATTTGGTTCTTTATCTCAGAATCTACACCACTAGCTGTCTTCTTAGAGGGTCTGCGGGTATTAGAGTCTGAAATTTTTCTGAAGTATGTGGACCTTTGTCAGATAGATTTGATTTCAACATGAACTGTTGACATATTCTGGGCAAAATTCTCTAACACCACAGTACCTAAAGAATAATAAGTAAAAATAGTGAGTTAAATTTTTTTAACTCAACAGAGAGTAAGCAGAAGAAACAAATTTCATGGGTGTGCCAATTATTTGGCTTAATATCATGTCCTTTCTTGTATTTTGCTGCAAATATTGAGTACTGTTTAGTCTATGTTCCAGTCTAAGTGCAACTGATACATACTATGCCATGAAAAATTAAGAATGTATTCCAGCTAAAGCTATCTGTATTTTCATTTTACTGTAGTATAGTTCTACATGCTCAAAGCTTATTTTGGACATTAGTTTACTCAGTTTACATTTTATAATGTTTTTCTATGTATTATTATATCTGAAATTTTAAGGAATGAAGCAACTCTCATAGTACAGTACACTGCAGGAGGTATTTGGAAGTTTCCAGTGCTGTTCATTGCTTTGGAGCCAGAAGTGGATGATATCATCAACATTGAAGCAGTTGGCCTGAATAAGGAATCTATAGTTGGCTTTAAGCTTACAAGCCAAACAAGGTAAAAATGTTTACAATAAAGTATTTATGCAGTTTTCTGAGGCTAGAACCCACTCTCAAACATTAGATAGGGTAGACTTGAGCAACAGAATCATAACTAGGCTGTGGGTATTTCATCATCAATTTCAAGCACTGTATTTCATAGGTAACAAATGTGATTTTGAATCTATACTATAGAAAACAGAAGCATACTACTTTGGGCTCCTGCCTCTCAAGAGGAAATTTATGGAATAGATCCAAATGCTTATGTTATGACTTCAAAATTTTGCCATAAAATGCCTGTGTGGGTTAAAATGTACAATACAATGTTAAGGAAGGTATGTTATGATCCTAAAGAGTACTATTAAAACTTTCATGTTTTTACTATGTACTTCGTACTTGCACCAAGTTAAAAGCAATTCTTCACACTGTCCTTTAAAAAAAAATTAAGTGTTCTATTCTTTTGAAAATATGCTTGGTTTATTATGTAAGCATGTTATGAATTCATCTCTACTCTGCCCTTTCATGTGATAAAATAACAGTGCCATTCTTCAGTATTTTGTTATTATCTTTTTAAAAAGTCCTGCAGAAATCTCTGTTGATATAATTTTTCCTTCCTTTTCATTATTTTCTCAGTTTCATGATGTTCTAGGAAATTCATCGTGTCATTTTTATCCAGCAGAAAGCTAAGAAATAAATTGTCTGGTACTGATAGATAAGTTTCAAAATAGTAAATAGTGAAACTGAAGGAATCATGATGCTTACAATCTAATTAGCTTATGAAAGTTTTCTAAGAATTTTTTTTCCTTGAAATTATTTTTACTATGTGTCTAGAAATTGTGACAGAGATACTGATAGACAGTTAATTTTTATTGTAGACACATGCTTTTGTGGTTTCTCCAGCAGGAACTGTCTTTTTTTCCAACTGATTTTTGTTTTCAGAGTTTATTTCCAAAAGCTGGGTCTCTAAGATGGACAGTTGTTACAGCTTTCAGATGGCTGTCAGTGATGATGGTTACTGAGGATTCTGAAAAAGGCTTATATCACAGTGTTGAAATTAACAGTTTCAGTGGAATAGGCTGTTTCAGGAACAAAAATGAAGCAATTGCTCTGGCAATACTGTAATCTCCTGGCAGGTGTCTGATAGTAGTGAAAAAACCTAACGTTCTCCCAAAAGATATTATAAAGCCTCAGTCATTACAGTTATAAAAACAAGGAGCCTCGAAGGAAGATAGATTCTCTTTTTCCCTTTAACAAATTTCCATGTTTATTTTACACAAGGGTTCCCCCCATGTATTTCAAATACAAAATGTAATGCTTGCATATACTGAATAAGCTCCATGTTGTAAATAGTTGTAAGTTTTATACTGCTTTATCTTATCTCTGACTTCCTTACAAGATTTTGGTGGTGGAGGTTTCGTAATAGAAATAAACCAGTGTCATGGGTTCAGCAGTAGCAGTCATTTTTCTCCTTCTTAGTAGTTGGTACAGCACTGTGTTTTTGACTTGTGGCC